>CM066987.1:73001587-73244087 GCA_033977485.1 Hydrangea macrophylla
GAAAGGTAAGACTCCATGGCATGTTATCCCTAAATGTGCATTGGTTTGGTTGTATATAACATTTGGAAAGAAAGGAATGCATGAAGTTTCAAATTTGAAGTGAAGACCAAGGAAAGATTTTTACAAGACATTTGTCTTCAGATATCCTTACAGATACAAGCTACTTGGAAGAACAATCCCCATCTCCCTCAGTACATTGAAAGATGGACCATTACTCCCTAATGGGGACATTTCCTTTTTTTCGGAAAAATGGTAAATATATTCCAAAAAAGGATGTACAAAAAGTACAAGGGGCATACCCTAGGATAAACAATGAGCTCATTTTATGAGGACATGAAGCATAAAACAATCAAAACAACAAATCAAAACGTGCCCAACAGGCTACACAGAAAACCTAAAGGTAACCAAAAGTGAAAACCATGGACAGAACGAAAATGCCCAAAGTTAATGGATGCCAACCATGGCTACATAATGTATCTAATTCCAATTACAGAGATAACGATCAATGTTAACAAGATACTTCCACTTCACCCTGATTTGTGCATTAATTTGAGAAATAATTTGCTTCAGCAGTATACTTGGAGGATTGAAAATCTTCTTGAAAGTTCTGTTATTTCTCTCTTTCCATAAGCTATAGACAGCCACTCCAAGGCATATCTTGGGGAGCACCTGTTGGATTGATTTCCTTCTAAATCTTTGAGCCATCCACTCCAATGTAGCAATCCAGCTTTGACTTTGCCAATTTATGCCACACCTTGTCATTAACATGGGGACATTTCCTTGGTCCTCTCATTTTTTTTTTTCGAAAAATGGTAAATAGATTCCAAAAAAGGATGTACAAAAGTACAAGGGGCACACTCCAGGATATACAGATAGAAGCAGGGCTCTGAAAAGGAACATGTAGCAAAGAAAGCTACCAATCAAGGGAGATTAACCCCAAAACAGCCAAAAATAAATCAATACAAAACAATTGCCATCAACAAAAGAATGACATTAAAGCCAATTACAAAGAATGGAATTAAGATTACTACGGTGCTTCCAGTTAACCCTTATGAGGTCATGGATTTGAGATATTAAGCTCTTGAGGATAATCTCTTTGGGACAAAAATTGTGTTTGAAGGATCTATTGTTCCGCTCTTTCCATAATCCATAAACAGTAACTCCCAAGCAAAGTTTGGGGATTTGATGAAGTATCGTCTTTCCTTTGAGGTGTTGAGCCATCCAAATCAAAGTGTCATTCCAACCTTGACCATTCCAAGTCAAGCCACACCTATGCATAATATCCTACCAAATACCACAAGAGTAAGAGCAAGAAAAAAACAAGTGATTATGTGTTTCCATCTGAGAGTGGCAGAAAACACAAGCCAGGGGGCCACGGGTGAAAGAAGAAATCCTATCATGGGTAGACAATCTGTTATGAGCTGCTAACCAAAGAATTATACTCGACCTAGGAGTACCTCGTTTAAACCACACACTGTCATACCAAGGAACCTTGGGGTGATGGTACCTTAAATGATCCCAAATAAAGGAAAATTTAAATTTACCAGATGGAGTGACCTGCCAACTAACTTTGTCCTGAAGAAAAGAGGGTTTATAGAGGTTGGTGAACATAGTTCTAACTTCATCCAGATCAATGGAGTGAGAGCTAGGCCAATCCCATTCCAAACCCCTAATAATGGTACTAACTTTAGCATTAATGTTAATGGCCGCATCATAAACAATCCTGACTGTATATTTATCCAACAAAGGCCCAACAGGGAGCCAATTATCAAACCAGAGAGAAGTGTTCTCACCATTCCCAATTCTATGAATAAGCAAAGGTTTAGCAATATATCGAAGTTTTAATAATTTTCGCCAATACCAAGAGCATTGGGAAGGAGTTTTAACCTACCAGAAACTTTTGTTTTTAAGCATATGCAGGTGGATCCAATTTTTCCATAGAGAGGTATTGGAAGGATCAAGAATACTTCCAATATGTTTAAGGTTCAAAATGGTGTTAGTTAAGTTGATATCCTTGAACCCCAAACCTCCTTCTTTCTTGGATCTACAAATTGTATCCCAAGCTATTTTTGCACCATGTTTAATTTCAATGTTACCAGCCCATAAGAATCTAGCCATAAATTGAGTCACTTGTTTGAGAACTCCTTTGGGAAGAATAAACATGCCAGACCAAAAAAGTTGAATACCTGTCAAAACAGAATTAATCAATTGAGCTCTTCCAGCATAAGACAGAAATTTAGACTTCCAAGAATTAATTCTAGCACAAAATTTGCTAACCAACACTTCACAATCTTGTTTTTTGAGCTTAGAAGTAATAAGGGGCACCCCAAGGTACCTGACAGGTTTTCTTTAAGGAAACATGGGAAATCACAGGGCCTTCCGTTCTTGCAGCTATTAGAGAATTTTTTACTTCTGGAGAGATTCTTATTGAATCTAATGCGACTCTTTTAGCCTTGATTCCCAAAGTGCCAAATCCTTCAACCATGGGGGAATTTAGACCAATTTCTTGTTGCAATACCATATACAAATGCATTTCTAAAATTATTGCTCAGAGGATTCAAAAAGTCCTCCCTAGCCTTGTTGGTTAATCGCAATCTGCTTTTGTTAAAGGTAGAAAGATCAGTGATAATATTTTGCTTGCTCAAGATCTCATGAAAGATTATCATTCTACTAATGGGCCTCCCAGAGCCACAGCTAAAATTGATTTAATGAAGGCCTACGACACTGTTAGTTGGGTGTTTTTATTTGACCTCCTTGAGACCCTGGGATTTCTCCCAAAATGATCAAGTGGATCAAAGCCTGTGTGATGTCCCCAAAATACTCTATTAATTTTAATGGCGAGTCTGTTGGGTATTTTGAGGGGGCCAGAGGTCTAAGACAAGGAGATCCTATGTCTCCTTATCTTTTTGTCCTCATTATGGAAACTCTTAGTCAATTGCTTTCTTATAATATTTCCAAAGCTGAGAGTTTTAAATTTCATTGGAGGTGTGACAAACCTAAAATATCCCACTTATGTTTTGCGGATGACTTGATGATCTTGTTCCATGGAGATGTCATATCTGCCAAGCTTATTAAGGCCACTCTGAACCAATTCTCTGAATTCACTGGGTTGAAAGGTAATAATGCTAAAAGTTGTCTGTTTGTTGCTAGTACTGAGACAGATGTGGCAGAGGCTATTAGGGAAACATTCCAGTTCTCTATGGGTGCCTTCCCAATTAAATACTTGGGAGTTCCCCTAATTACTACTAGGATGAAAAAGAATGATTGTAATGAACTTCTTAAGAAAATCACTAATAGAATACAGTCTTGGACTTCTAGATTTTTATCCTATGCTGGTAGGACCCAATTGATAAACTCAGTCATTATGGGCATACACAACTACTGGACTGGCATGTTTATTATCCCAAAAGGTCTTCTTAAAGATGTCGAGAAAATCTTGAGAAGATTCTTATGGTCTGGTGGTATTAAAAATTCTTATGGTTCTAAAGTCTCTTGGGACATTGTCTGTTTACCAAAAAATGAAGGTGGCTTGGGCATTAAACCTTTAGTGGAAATGAATTCTATTCTTAACCTCAAACACATTTGGAATCTCCTATCCACCTCCAACAACTCTAATTGGAAGAGATGGATACAAACTTATATGTTAAAGGGTCAAAGCTTTTGGTATGTTAAACCTCCCTCACACTGTTCCTGGTATTGGAGGAAACTCTTGAAACTTAGAGCCACTGCTATTTCCTTGGTGCACTATAACATCGGCAATGGGTCTCTGGCATGACCCTTGGCTACCATGTGGCTCTCTTTTTGCTAAGTATGGGTAAAGGGTCATTTATGATTCTGCTATTCCTACTAACTCTAAAGTGCAGGTTATTGTTCAAGGCAACGAGTGGAATTGGCCAATTGCATCCTCTTGGGATTTAATTGAAATAAAAAATGAAACCTTGTTAACTCCCAATCCTGATGAGAACATGGCGGCTAGCACAAGGTGGAATGCGGACCCGAACCACGTGCCAATTGGTCCGGTTACAAGGGCGCGAGCAAAGCGGTTCAAGGACAATCTCAATGGGCTGGTTCAACAAATTTGGGTTGAGACTAATCTGAGTGGCCCAAAGGAGGATACTAGTGATCCACAAGGCTGGGTGTCCATGATTCAAGCTCTAGAATAAATTATAGGCTTGCATGCCAACTTAGGGATTTTTTTTATATTCATTAGTTTCCTTTTATTTTAGTTTTGGGATGAATTATATTGGACCATAATATTTCGTAGGCTTAAAAGGGCCCAACTTTAAGCCTCAGCTATTTAAACAGTTTTAGGGTTTGTAATATTCAGTTTTGATCATTAATAATATTGTGAGAGTTTTCTCTTTGGTTCTTTGAAGAACTATTCGAACTTATCAGATTTACTCTGTGGCGTTCATACCTGGACTTATCAATCGAGTTTTCCATCCTTGATTGTGGCGTCTTCATCCTTTATACCAAGGTTCGCATCTGTTATAGGTGTTGGGTCGCGGTTTCCATTGAATCTGACAGTAGAACGGTCCGAGACATTAATCGTGTTACGGGTTTCGTCACATTATTGGCGGGGTTCGTATCAAATCCTTCCAATACTAATGATGTGGTGATTTGGAAACCTTCCCCGAATGGATCCTTTGTTTCCTCTCACACTTGGAAGTTTCTTAGAGAGGCCCACCCTAAGGTTCCTTGGGCACATTTGGTTTGGTTCCCTGGAAGTATACCTAGACATAGTTTCATCGTCTGGGCTGCTTCTCATCAGAAACTTCCTACTCAAGATAGGATATGGACCTTCACTCAAGGGCCCCTAGCTTGTGTTTTATGTAACAAAGACATGGACTCTCATGACCATCTTTTTTTTACTTGTGATTTTTCCTTTTATATTTGGCAGGTGGTCATGAGCAGGTTCAATCTGACTGGATGCCCCACTGACTGGAGATCCATCATACATTGGGTTGCAAACAAATGGAAATCTAAAAAGCCCAAACATATCATGCCACGGATGTGCGTCGGTATTATGGTCTACACCATATGGCGAGAAAGGAATGCTCACATATTCCAACATCTGAGCAAACCTAGAGACAGAATCATCAAGGACATTATATATAGCATTCGTGATCAAATTCAGGTTCGGTGGCACAAGGATCCGAAAATCCAAGACTACTTATCCATATGGACCTGATGCTTCCTGTGTAATATTTCGGTTGTTTCGGTTGACACAGTTGTTAATTGTTTAGTGTAGGGTTTTGATTGTCTTCCCAACTTTCTGTGAGTTTTTTATGTTTGAGTACTTGGTTGCTTTTGCTTTGCTTTTGCTTGTACTCATAAGAACCGAGTGAGAATTACTACGAGTGGAAAAAGGCAAGAGTGGTGAGCACATAAGAGGGTAAAAGCCAAATTGATTTTCAGTTTAAACACGAGTGAACTTGAGTGATACATCCTAGTTGAGTGAAACACGTGAGCGAGAGTTGTGAGGTCCTGTATATTTTTTTTATCTAATCTTTGTTTTGCAGCGAAATATGGCCCATAAAGACGAAATTAATGCCGGGGAGGTTTCGGGAGCGACTGATCAGAAACTACTATTGGAGGCATTAATGGGTGAAATGAGGAGGGTATTGAGGACAGAGATGGAACAAGTTCATGAACGGATAGATAGAGTAGAGAATGCACGTGTGGAGCAGCCACAAAACAATGCTCCTCATGGACGTAGAAGAGAGAGAGTTCAACCGAGGGGAGTGAGAGTTGAAGAAGAGGAGTATTTTTGGGGAGACTTTGACGAAGAAAATGATCAGGAGTCAATAGATAATCATAGGAGATATGGTGGTCGGGGTAGAGAAGTTAGGTTTAGAGAAGCTAGGAACCGGGAAGATAATAATTTGGGTAGTATTAAGATGAAGATTCCTTCGTTTCAAGGGAAGAATGATCCGGAAGCCTATCTAGAATGGGAGAAGAGGTAGAATTAGTATTTGATTGCCACCATTACTCTGAGGCTAAGAAGGTAAAACTTGCTGCCATTGAATTTTCTAATTATGCTATCATTTGGTGGGATCAATTGGTGTTGAATAGGAGAAGAAATAGGGAGCGTCCAATAGAGACATGGGAGGATATGAAAACTGTGATGAGGAAGCGGTTCATTCCAAGCTATTATTACCGAGAGTTGTACAACAAGTTGCAAAGTTTGAGGCAAGGTAATCGGAGTGTGGAAGAATATTATAAGGAGATGGAAGTTGCTATGATTCGAGCGAATGTAGAGGAAGATCGAGAGGCTACAATGGCTAGATTCTTAGTTGGGTTGAATCGGGAAATTGCCAATGCAGTGGAATTGCAACACTATGTTGAGTTAGAGGATATGGTACACATGGCTATTAAAATTGAGAATCAACTCAAGAGGAGGGGCAGCAGCACACGTCCCAGCCAAAATCCAAGCCAAAATTCCAGTACATCCGCTTGGAAACCAAATAATTGGAAAAGAGATGAGAAGCAGCCTTTGGTGAAGCCAAAAACTGAGCAAAAACAAGAGGTGGCCAGCCATGGAAATCAAGGTAAATCCGATTCGTCTACTTCTCGGAACCGCGATATTAAGTGTTTTAAGTGCCAAGGTAGGGGACACATAGCTAGCCAATGTCCGAACAAGAGAGTTATGGTGTTACGAGATAATGGTGAGATTGAAACTGAAGATGAAGATGACAACGAATCTGTGCCACCATTAGAGGATGCCGATGATGAAGAGTACGCTGCCCAAGGGGATTTGTTAGTGGCAAGGAGAGCTCTAAATATGCAGGTTAAGGAAGATGATGAGGCACAACGGGAGAACATCTTTCATACGAGATGTCATGTCAAAGATAAGGTGTGTAGTGTGATCATAGATGGGGGGAGTTGCACTAACGTTGCTAGCACAACTTTGGTGGAGAAATTAGGGCTTCCAACAATCAAGCATCCACGACCTTATAAATTGCAATGGCTCAATGATAGTGGTGAAGTAAGGGTAACTAAACAGGTGTTAGTTTCTTTTCGTATTGGGAAATATGAAGATGAAGTTTTGAGTGATGTGGTTCCGATGCAAGCTGGACACTTGTTGTTAGGGAGGCCATGGCAATTTGATCGACGTGTTAAGCATGATGGTTTCACAAATAAATACTCGTTCGTGCTTAATCAAAGGACAATCACCTTAGTGCCTTTGACACCGAGGCAAGTTTATGAAGATCAAGTGAGGTTGCAAAGGGAGAGTGATCAAAAGAAAGAGAGTGAACAAAAGAAAAGGAGTGAGAAAAATGAGAGAGAAAAACAAAAGAAAAATGCAGCCATTGAGGGAAAATTAGAGGGAAACCAAAAAAAGAATTTTTATGCAAAAGCGAGTGAGATCAAACGAGCGTTGTTTTCAAATCAGCCTATGATTGTACTTTTGTACAAAGAGGCATTTTTAAACACTAACCAAATTGACTCATCTTTGCCTAGTTCTGTTGTTTCTCTTTTGCAGGAGTTTGGTGATATCTTTCCCGAGGAGGTTCCACATGGTTTACCCCTATTCGAGGGATTGAACATCAAATTGATTTCGTGCCCGGTGCTACCATTCCAAACCGACCAGCCTATAGAAGCAATCCTGAGGAGACAAAGGAGCTGCAAAAGCAGGTTAGTGAGTTGATGGAAAAGGGGTACGTAAGAGAAAGTATGAGTCCATGCGCCGTTCCGGTGATTTTGGTTCCTAAGAAGGATGGGACGTGGAGAATGTGCGTTGATTGCCGAGCCGTCAACAACATAACGGTAAAGTATCGACATCCTATTCCTCGCTTAGATGATATGTTAGATGAGTTGCATGGTTCTTGTATATTTTCTAAGATTGATTTGAAAAGTGGGTATCATCAAATTAGAATGAAAGAAGGTGATGAATGGAAAACTGCATTTAAAACAAAATATGGTTTGTATGAATGGTTAGTTATGCCTTTTGGATTAACTAATGCTCCTAGTACTTTTATGAGATTGATGAACCATGTTTTACGTGCTTTCATTGGAAAATTTGTAGTTGTTTATTTTGATGATATCCTGATTTATAGCAAAAACTTGGAAGAGCATTTGAAGCATTTAAAACTTGTGTTAGATGTGCTTAGAAAAGAAAAGTTGTTTGCTAACCTAAAGAAGTGCACTTTTTGCACCAATAAGCTTGTGTTTCTTGGTTTTGTTGTGTGTGCACAAGGAATACAGGTTGATGAAGAAAAGATTCGTGCTATCCAAGAATGGCCAAGCCCATCTAGTGTAAGTAATGGTTGAAGTTTTCATGGACTTGCTAGTTTTTACAAGAGGTTCGTGAAAGACTTCAGTAATATAGCTGCACCGATAACCGAAGTCATCAAGAAAAATGTTGGGTTCAAATGGGGGGAAGAGCAAGAGAAGGCATTTCAATTACTCAAGGAGAAGTTAACTCATGCACCTTTACTTGCTTTACCTAACTTTACAAAAACTTTTGAAATTGAATGTGATGCTTCAGGTTTAGGTATTGGCGCCGTGCTTATGCAAGAAGGAAGACCGATTGCATACTTTAGTGAGAAGTTAAGTGGGGCTGCCTTAAACTATCCCACGTATGACAAAGAGATGTATGCATTGGTTCGAGCTTTGGAGACATGGCAGCATTACTTGTGGCCTAAAGAGTTCGTGATTCACACCGATCATGAGTCTTTAAAGCACCTTAAAGTCCAACACAAGCTGAACAAGAGACATGCACGATGGGTTGAATTCATTGAGACGTTTCCATACGTCATTCGATATAAACAAGGTAAGGAGAACATCGTTGCCGATGCACTTTCTCGAAGGTACATTCTAATCTCTACTCTTGATGCTAAGATTCTTGGTTTTGAGCATATTAAGGAATTGTATCCTTTAGATCTCGATTTTAGTGAAGAATTTGAATCTTGTGAAAAAATAGCCCATAATAAATTCTATAGGCATGAGGGGTTTTTATTTCGAGAAAATAAATTGTGCATTCCAACTTGTTCAGTGAGAGAGTTGCTTGTGCGAGAGTCACATGGGGGAGGGTTAATGGGACATTTTGGGGTAGTAAAAACATTAGCCGTTTTACAAGAACACTTCTATTGGCCACGCATGAAACAAGATGTTGAGAGAATTTGTGGTAGATGTGTCACATGTAGGCGAGCGAAATCTAGAGTACAACCCCATGGCTTATACACACCTCTTCCAATTCCTAGTGAACCATGGATTGATATTTCAATGGATTTTGTGTTAGGTTTACCTAGGACTAAACACGGTCGAGACTCAATTTTTGTGGTTGTGGATAGATTTTCCAAGATGGCACATTTTATTCCATGTCACAAAACTGATGATGCTTCACATGTTGCTAATTTGTTCTTTAAGGAGATTGTGAGATTACATGGTATGCCTAGAACCATTGTTTCGGATAAAGATGCTAAATTCTTGAGTTACTTTTGGAAGACCTTGTGGTGTAAGTTGGGGACTAAGTTATTATTTTCTACTACTTGTCATCCACAAACTGATGGTCAAACTGAAGTAGTAAATAGGACTTTATCTACTTTGTTAATGGCTATTATTAAAAAGAACATCAAAACATGGGAAGAATGTTTACCACATGTTGAGTTTGCTTATAATCGTACTATCCATTCTGCTACTAAATTTTCACCCTTTGAAATTGTGTATGGTTTTAATCCTTTAACTCCTTTGGATATATCTCCTTTACCTGTGACTGAGCGTGTTAATTTAGATGGAAAAAAGAAAGCAGATTTTGTTAAGCAGATTCATGAGAAAGCAAGGCTCAATATTGAGCGAAGAACGGAGCAATATGCAACGCAAGCTAACAAAGGGCGACGCAATATCATCTTTGAACCTGGAGATTGGGTTTGGGTACACATGCGAAAAGAAAGATTTCCAGCACAAAGGCGTTCTAAATTGCTTCCCCGAGGCGATGGTCCTTTTCAAGTTCTTGAGCGCATCAATGACAATGCCTACAAGCTAGAGTTGCCTGGTGAGTATAATGTTAGTACTACTTTTAATGTTGCTGATTTATCTCCTTTTGATGTCGGTGATGATTTGAGGACAAATCCTTTTCAAGAGGAGGGGAATGATGAGAACATGGCGGCTAGCACAAGGTGGAATGCGGACCCGAACCACGTGCCAATTGGTCCGGTTACAAGGGCGCGAGCAAAGCGGTTCAAGGACAATCTCAATGGGCTGGTTCAACAAATTTGGGTTGAGACTAATCTGAGTGGCCCAAAGGAGGATACTAGTGATCCACAAGGCTGGGTGTCCATGATTCAAGCTCTAGAATAAATTATAGGCTTGCATGCCAACTTAGGGATTTTTTTTATATTCATTAGTTTCCTTTTATTTTAGTTTTGGGATGAATTATATTGGACCATAATATTTCGTAGGCTTAAAAGGGCCCAACTTTAAGCCTCAGCTATTTAAACAGTTTTAGGGTTTGTAATATTCAGTTTTGATCATTAATAATATTGTGAGAGTTTTCTCTTTGGTTCTTTGAAGAACTATTCGAACTTATCAGATTTACTCTGTGGCGTTCATACCTGGACTTATCAATCGAGTTTTCCATCCTTGATTGTGGCGTCTTCATCCTTTATACCAAGGTTCGCATCTGTTATAGGTGTTGGGTCGCGGTTTCCATTGAATCTGACAGTAGAACGGTCCGAGACATTAATCGTGTTACGGGTTTCGTCACATTATTGGCGGGGTTCGTATCAAATCCTTCCAATACTAATGATGTGGTGATTTGGAAACCTTCCCCGAATGGATCCTTTGTTTCCTCTCACACTTGGAAGTTTCTTAGAGAGGCCCACCCTAAGGTTCCTTGGGCACATTTGGTTTGGTTCCCTGGAAGTATACCTAGACATAGTTTCATCGTCTGGGCTGCTTCTCATCAGAAACTTCCTACTCAAGATAGGATATGGACCTTCACTCAAGGGCCCCTAGCTTGTGTTTTATGTAACAAAGACATGGACTCTCATGACCATCTTTTTTTTACTTGTGATTTTTCCTTTTATATTTGGCAGGTGGTCATGAGCAGGTTCAATCTGACTGGATGCCCCACTGACTGGAGATCCATCATACATTGGGTTGCAAACAAATGGAAATCTAAAAAGCCCAAACATATCATGCCACGGATGTGCGTCGGTATTATGGTCTACACCATATGGCGAGAAAGGAATGCTCACATATTCCAACATCTGAGCAAACCTAGAGACAGAATCATCAAGGACATTATATATAGCATTCGTGATCAAATTCAGGTTCGGTGGCACAAGGATCCGAAAATCCAAGACTACTTATCCATATGGACCTGATGCTTCCTGTGTAATATTTCGGTTGTTTCGGTTGACACGGTTGTTAATTGTTTAGTGTAGGGTTTTGATTGTCTTCCCAGCTTTCTGTGAGTTTTTTATGTTTGAGTACTTGGTTGCTTTTGCTTTGCTTTTGCTTGTACTCAGGGGGATGACTTTTTCTTGTGTCATCATGTTATTTGTTTTTCCTTACCTTTTTTCGTTGGTGGTTTGTTACCACATTTTTTTTGCTCTTATTGTATATCCTGGGGTATGCCCCTTGTACTTTTGTACTTTCTTTTTTGGATTAATTAACCAGTTTTCCGAAAAAAAAAAAAAAAAAAAAAAAAAAAAAAGGTACCTGACAGGTAAATTACCTTTCACAAAGTTGAGGGTGGAAAGAATATTTTCAGTTATTTCCTCTTCAACATTACAAAAGAAAAGGCAACTTTTAGCATTATTAGCTTGGAGCCCAGTGAAATGATAAAATTGGTTAAGGGCTTCCTGAATCACTGTAGCAGTTTCCACATCTCCATTAAACAAAATAAGAAGGTCATCAACAAAACAGAGATGAGATATTTGAAGCTTATCACATTTCCAATGATAGGTAAAGGGTCTCGTATTAATAAAATGATGGAGCAATTGACTAAGGGTATCCATAACAAGGACAAAAAGATAAGGAGAGATAGGGTCACCTTGTCTAAGCCCCTTTGCCCCTTCAAAAAAAACCCACTGATTCACCATTAAAATTGATAGAGTACTTTGGGGTAGTAATACAAGCAATGATCCATTTCTTTAAATTTGGTGGAAATCCAAGAACATCCAAGATATCAATGAGAAACTCCCAACTAACACTATCATATGCTTTCATAATATCCACCTTTGCTGCTGCTCTAGGTTTACCCAAAGGTTTGTGGTAATCTGTAAGAAGGTCTTGAGCAAGGAGGATATTATCACTAATTTTCCTACCTTTAACAAATGCAGATTGGGCTTGGTCAACCAATTTAGGGAGAATCAACTGAAGCCTATTGGCAATAATCTTAGAAATACATTTGTAAACAGTATTGCAGCAAGAAATAGGCCTGAAATCCCCCATCCGGGTAGGATTAGGGACTTTAGGAATTAAAGTAATAAGAGTAGTGTTAGCAACTTTAAGCATCTCTCCATTTTGAAAGAACTCACTAATAGCAGCATTAACAAGAGGACCAGTAATAGTCCAAGAGCTTTTAAAGAAAAAAGAATTATAACCATCAGGACCAGGAGCTTTATTACTATGCATGCTAAAGAGGGTATTCTTTATTTCAATATCTGAAGGAATCCTATCCAACTCAGCCATAAGTTCAACAGGAATTGTTTTGTGGATAACACTTCTAAGAGCTTCTTTACCAGGATAGCAGTGATTAGAGGTAGTGCCAAGCAAGCTTTGAAAATACCTAATAGCTTCATCTTTAGCTTCATTACAGTTGGAAGTGAAAGTCCCATTAGGTTTTTCAAGTAAAAAAATTCTTTTCATGTTCCTCCTAGCTTTAATAGACATATGAAAATATCTAGTATTTTTATCCCCAGCTTCTAACCATTGTATCCTGGATTTTTGTTTGAGAACTTCCTCTTCAATCCAAATAGCTTCATGAAAGGTTTTCAAAGACTTATTATGCATATCAATGAGGTCAGAGTTGTTAGGATCTCTGATTAAAAGGGTTTGGAGTCTCTTTAATTCCTCCCTAGCTTTGTTAGCATTAACCCTCTCTAGGCCAAGAGTACTTTTGCTAAACTGTTTGAGATCCTTTTTTAGGTTTCTGAGCTTTTGGCAAAGTTGGAATTGGGCAGTACCTTCAACATTAATATCCCAGGCATTCTGAACAATATCATTATAGGAGTCCAATTTAGTCCAGTAGTTGTAGAATTTAAAAGCCCTCCCTTTCCTATAATGCTTTTTATCAATATGAACAACAATAGGAGAGTGGTCGGAGGTACCTGGAACTTGGAATTGGGCGAAAGAATCGCTGAGATTATCCAACCAAGCTTGATTGACCAGAGCTCTATCAAGTTTTCTCTGGGTAAAATCTTCCTTCCCATACCTTCTATTACTCCAAGTAAATTGTTCACCAATATATCTAAGATCCACTAGACAACACTCATTAATAGTCTTTTTAAATTCCTTCATCTCGTTATTCCAACCAAAGTTTGCATCAGAGACTTCATCTGGACTTAAAGGCACATTAAAGTCACCTAGTGCAATATAGTTAGTGGTCTTATTACTCTGTGAAATGGACCTTAGGTCAGACCATAGGTCCAATCTAGCTTGGCCAGTGTTAAAACCATAAATGAAAAGGCTTCAAAGGAAAGGGATTTATCATCCTTTTCAATGCTAACATGAATAAGTTGGGAAGTGATTCTAAGAATAGTGAGATTAATAGTATCAGCATTCCAACCAACCCAAATTCTACCAACCAAATTCTGACTACTATTGGTAACAAAATTCCAGTGTCGTTTGGCTTTTTTCGTTTAAATTAACCTTTTTTCCGAAAAAAAAAAAAAAACAAAATTCCAGTGTTTAAAACATTTTGATGTGAACCCGTGGAATTGATATTCCGTGAACCCACAATCAGATTGTAAATAACCCAAGAAAGCCAACAATCAAGTCACATGGATGATCTAGACCCGTTGAAATCCTGTTTCAAGAACCCAGATTTGGTTTGAACGCCACAAAGGGAATGCCTTTGATAAGTTTGGATTGTTCAATCAAGAACAAGCAGAGAAAACTGAATAGCTCTCCAGAAAATAAATTTCATTCACGTTGTATATCCCAAATCTGCTACAAAGTTCTTTCTTTTAATCCCTTCTAAGAAACCCTTGGGCCAAAAAGGCCTTCAATGAAAATAAAAGATATGGGCTAAATACTCAAGCCCAAAACAACTTAAACTGCATGTTTAAAGCTAAATAAATGTCTACTTAAAAAAATTAAAATAGGCCCACATGCCAAAACCATAGAAACATAAAAATTAAAGTCTATAAAAACCCAATAAGCTATTCCACCCCTTCTGTAGCTTGTATCACATGAACTAGAACTGATTTTTCTTCCTTCAAGCCCATGTTAAATGTTGGGGCCTTGCATAATAAGTTTATGAGCTTTGCCCAAGTGGATTGCACCAGTCCTTGCTGATGAGAACATGGTGGCTAGCACAAGGTGGAATGCGGACCCGAACCACGTGCCAATTGGTCCAGTTACAAGGGCACGAGCAAAACGGTTCAAGGACAATCTCAATGGGCTGATTCAACAAATTTGGGTTGAGACTAATCTTTGTGGCCCAAAGGAGGATACTAGTGATCCACAAGGCTGGGTGTCCATGATTCAAGCTCTAGAATAAATTAAAGGCTTCCATGCCAACTTAGGGACTTTTTAATATTTTTATTAGTTTCCTTTTATTTTAGTTTTGGGGCGAATTATATTGGGCGATTATATTTCGTAGGTTTATAGGGCCCAACTGTAAGCCTCAGCTATTTAATCAGTTTTAGGGTTTGTAATATTCAGTTTTGATCATTAATAATATTGTGAGAGTTTTCTCTTTGGTTCTTTGAAGAACTATTCGAACTTATCAGAATTACTCTGTGGCGTTCATACCTTGACTTATCAATCGAGTTTCCCATCCTTGATTGTGGCGTCTTCATCCTTTATACCAAGGTTCGCATCTGTTATAGGTGTTGGGTCGCGGTTTCCATTGAATCTGACAGTAGAACGGTCCGAGGCATTAATCGTGTTACGGGTTTCGTCACATTATTGGCGTGGTTCGTATCAGTTGGTATCAGAGCACAGTTCTAGTCTCAGGTTTATCATATCTTTTTCGTTTCTGTTCTTATTCGTTTCTTCTGGTTCTGTTCTTAGTCGTTTTTGTTTCTGTTCGTTTTCTTGTTCGTTCTCGTTTCTGAACCGTACCCAAAAAAAAAAAAAAGAAAAAAAAAAGGGGGAAAAGAAGAGAAGAGATCGGTAAGCCGCGATAAAAAAAAATTAAAATAAAATAAAAAAATAAAAAAAAGAGTACAAAAATTCGGCTTAAAATTTTATTTTTGTTTTGCGATATTTGGGGTCTAAGGAGTTCGAATCTGACCTTACTCCATAGTGTGAAAAAAAATTTCCGAAAATTCCATTTTTTTTTTTTTTTTTTTGTGCTTTTGGAAACCTAGCCATTCGCGTTCGTTTTAGTCGTGCTTTCAACTTCCAAAATTGAGTGGTCTAGTTTGGGTGTGGATTGTTACTAAGAAATTCTGGTCATTGTTTGAGCAGTTTCATAAGAACCGAGTGAGAATTACTACGAGTGGAAAAAGGCAAGAGTGGTGAGCACATAAGAGGGTAAAAGCCAAATTGATTTTTGAGTGTAAACACGAGTGAATCATATTCTTGAGTGAAACACGTGAGGGAGTGTAGTGAGGATCTGTTCTATTTCTAATCCATTCTTGCAGGGATTATGGCTCAAGATCAGGGAAGAGTCACAAATGAAGAGGCTCAACAGCCGGTTGTTACGAATCTACAAATGCAAGCTTTAGTGGGGGAGATGAGGCGGATGATGAGGGCAGAATTGGAACCGATACATGAGAGATTGGATAGAGTTGAAGAGGGTACACCACAGAGGCAACAACAAAATGTTCATAATGTACAAAGAGGGGAGAGAGTTCAACCAAGGCGAGTGAGAGTTGAAGATGAGGAGTATTTTGGGGAAGACTTTGATGAAGAAAATGATCGGGAGTCAATAGATAATCATAGGAGATATGGCGGTCGGGGTAGAGAAGTTAGGTTTAGAGAAGCTAGGAATCGGGAAGATAATAATTTGGGTAGTATTAAGATGAAGATTCCTTCGTTTCAAGGAAAGACTGATCCGGAAGCATATCTTGAATGGGAGAAGAAGGTGGAATTAGTATTCGATTGCCATAATTACTCCGAGATTAAGAAAGTGAAACTTACTGCCATTGAATTTTCTGATTATGCTATTATTTGGTGGGATCAATTGGTACTAAATAGGAGGAGAAATAGGGAGCATCCAATAGAGACATGGGAGGAGATGAAAACTATTATGAGGAAGCGGTTCATTCCAAGCTACTACTATCGGGAGTTGTACAACAGGTTGCAAAGTTTGAGGCAAGGTAATAGGAGTGTAGAAGAATATTATAAGGAGATGGAAGTTGCTATGATTCGAGCGAATGTAGAGGAAGATCGAGAGGCTACAATGGCTAGATTCTTAGTTGGGTTGAATCGGGAAATTGCCAATGCGGTGGAATTGCAACACTATGTTGAATTGGAGGATATGGTACACATGGCTATTAAAATTGAGAATCAACTCAAGAGGAGGGACAGCAGCACACGTCCAAGCCAAAATCCAAGCCAAAATCCCAATACATCTGCTTGGAAACCAAATAATTGGAAAAGAGATGAGAAGCAGCCTTTGGTGAAGCCAAAAACTGAACAAAAACAAGAGGTGGCCAGCCATGGAAATCTAGGTAAATCCGATTCGTCTACTTCTCGGAACCGTGATATTAAGTGTTTTAAGTGCCAAGGTAGGGGACACATAGCTAGCCAATGTCCAAACAAGAGAGTTATGGTGTTACGAGATAATGGTGAGATTGAAACCGAAGATGAAGATGACAACGAATCTGTGCCACCATTGGAGGATGCCGATGACGAAGAGTACGCTGCCCAAGGGGATTTGTTAGTGGCAAGGAGAGCTCTAAATATGCAAGTTAAAGAAGATGATGAGGCGCAACGGGAGAACATCTTTCATACGAGATGTCATATCAAAGATAAGGTGTGTAGTGTGATCATCGATGGGGGGAGTTGCACTAACGTTGCTAGCACAACTCTGGTGGAGAAATTAGGGCTGCCAACAATCAAGCATCCACGGCCTTATAAATTGCAATGGCTCAATGATAGTGGAGAAGTAATGGTGACTAAACAAGTATTAGTTCCTTTTCGTATTGGGAAATATGAAGATGAAGTTTTGAGTGATGTGGTTCTGATGCAAGCTGGACACTTGTTGTTAGGGAGGCCATGGCAATTTGATCGACGTGTTAAGCATGATGGTTTCACAAATAAATACTCATTCGTGCTTAATCAAAGGACACCGAAGCAAGTTTATGAAGATCAAGTGAGGTTGCAAAAGGAGAGTGATCATAAGAAAGAGTGAACAAAAGAGAAAGAGTGAGAAAAATGAGAGAGAAAAAGAAAAGAAAAATGCAGCCATTGAGGGAAAATTAGAGGGAAATCAAAAGAATTTTTATGCAAAAGCGAGTGAGATCAAACGAGCGTTGTTTTCAAATCAGCCCATGATTGTACTTCTGTACAAAGAGGCATTTTTAAACACTAGCCAAATTGACTCATCTTTGCCTAGTTCTGTTGTTTCTCTTTTGCAGGAGTTTGGTGATATCTTTCCCGAGGAGGTTCCACATGGTTTACCCCCTATTCGAGGGATTGAACATCAAATTGATTTCGTGCCCGGTGCTACCATTCCAAACCGACCAGCCTATAGAAGCAATCCCGAGGAGACAAAGGAGCTACAAAAGCAGGTTAGTGAGTTGATGGAAAAGGGGTACGTAAGAGAAAGTATGAGTCCATGTGCCATTCCGGTGATTTTGGTTCCTAAGAAGGATGGGACGTGGAGAATGTGCGTTGATTGCCGATCCGTCAACAACATAACGGTAAAGTATCGACACCCTATTCCTCGCTTAGATGATATGTTAGATGAGTTGCATGGTTCTTGTATATTTTCTAAAATTGATTTGAAAAGTGGGTATCATCAAATTAGAATGAAAGAAGGGGATGAATGGAAAACTGCATTTAAAACAAAATATGGTTTGTATGAATGGTTAGTTATGCCTTTTGGATTAACTAATGCTCCTAGTACTTTTATGAGATTGATGAACCATGTTTTGCGTGCTTTCATTGGAAAATTTGTGGTTGTTTATTTTGATGATATCCTTATTTATAGCAAAAACTTGGAAGAGCATTTGAAGCATTTAAAACTTGTGTTAGATGTACTTAGAAAGGAAGAGTTGTTTGCTAACCTAAAGAAGTGCACTTTTTGCACCGATAAGCTTGTGTTTCTTGGTTTTGTTGTCTGTGCACAAGGAATACAGGTTGATGAAGAAAAGATTCGTGCTATCCAAGAATGGCCAAGCCCATCTAGTGTAAGCAATGTGCGAAGTTTTCATGGACTTGCTAATTTTTACAGAAGGTTCGTGAAAGACTTCAGTAGTATAGCTGCACCAATAACCGAAGTCATCAAGAAAAATGTTGGGTTCAAATGGGGGGAAGAGCAAGAGAAGGCATTTCAATTACTCAAGGAAAAATTAACTCATGCACCTTTACTTGCTTTACCTAACTTTACAAAAACTTTTGAAATTGAATGTGATGCTTCAGGATTAGGTATTGGCGCCGTGCTTATGCAAGAAGGACGACCAATTGCATATTTTAGTGAGAAGTTAAGTGGGGCTGCCTTAAACTATCCCACTTATGACAAAGAGATGTACGCATTGGTTCGAGCTTTGGAGACATGGCAGCATTACTTGTGGCCAAAAGAGTTTGTGATTCACAACGATCATGAGTCTTTAAAGCACCTTAAAGTCCAACACAAGCTGAACAAGAGACATGCACGATGGGTTGAATTCATTGAGACGTTTCCATACGTCATACGATATAAACAAGGTAAGGAGAACATCGTTGCCGATGCACTTTCTCGAAGGTACATTCTAATCTCCACTCTTGATGCTAAGATTCTTGGTTTTGAGCATATTAAAGAATTGTATCCTAGTTCTTCAGGTAAGAAAAAACAATCCCATCGTCGTTCTTAATGATTGTTTGCTGTTGGAATATTAGAGGACTCAATATGGCCTCTAAGCAAACTGAGGTTGCTAAGTTTATCTATGAAAACAACATTGATGTTTTAAGTATTGTTGAAACCAAAGTTAATCAAACCAATGAGGATACAATTAGGAGGAAAATCTTTAAACATTGGGAATTTTTTTCTAATAGCAGCCCTACTTCTACTGGTCGAATTTGGATAGGCTGGAATCAAGAAAAATTAGACTTAAAGTTCTTAAAATCACTTCTCAACTCATTCATGTTAGTATTGAAGATGATGAGAAAACCACTTACTTGGAAGCTTCCTTTGTCTATGGTTTTAATACTGGACAAGAAAGAGATGCACTTTGGACTGATCTTAAAGCTATTAGTGCTTGCTGTGATTCCATTAATTACCTTACGTTAGGTGATTTCAATGTTACTTTGTGCCCGGAGGAAATCTATCCGTATCATGGGTGGAATAATGATATGTTAGACTTTAAAAAGACTACTGATGATTGCTGCTTAGTGGATCTTAGATATGTAGGGGAACTATTTACATAGAGCAATAGAAGATATGGGAGGCCAGACTTCTCTCAAAGAAAGCTTGATAGAGCTATGGTTAATCAAACTTGGCTTGATAATTTCTATGACTCTTTTGCTCATTTCCAGGCTCCAGGTACCTCTGACCATTCTCCTATTATTGTTCATATTGATAAAACGCAAAAACGGAAGGGTAGGGCTTTTAAGTTTTTTAACTACTGGACTAAAATGAATAGCTACTCTGATATAGTTAAGCATTCTTGGGATCATAGAATCAATGGGACTGCCCAATATCAAGTCTGCCATAAACTAAGATACCTAAAACAAGATCTGAAAAAACTGGGTAAGAAGTCCATAGGCCAAGAAAAGATTAATGCTGATAAAGCCAGAGAGGCTCTTAAATCTATTCAATCTGCTGTTCTTGCTAATCCAAATGATACTTCACTGATTGAAGAGCAAAATCTTTGTTTAAAAAATTTTCATGAAGCTATTTGGATTGAAGAGGAAATTCTTAAACAAAAATCTCGCTTGCAATGGTTAGATGTGGGTGACAAAAACTCAAAATATTTTCATCTATCTATTAAAGAAAGAAGGAATTTTAAAAGAATTATTGTCCTTGAAAAACCAGATGGTAGTTTCACTACCAACTGTGATGAGGCTAAAGGAGAAGCTATTAGATATTTCACATCTTTACTTGGATCTCCTGCTATTCACAGTTACCCCGGAATAGATACTATTAAGTCCTTTGTCCACAAGAGAATTCCTCATGAGTTAATGGCAGATTTGGATAGGATTCCTTCTGATGATGAAATTCAAAAGGCTTTTTTTAATTTGCATAGTAATAAGGCCCCGGGTCCAGATGGTTATAATGCTTTCTTCTTTAAACATTCTTGGGCCATTGTGGGCACTTCTATTTTAGATGCTGTGAAAGAATTCTTTCAAAATGGTGAGTTGTTGCGAGAATCTAATGCTACCCTTATTGCTCTGATCCCTAAGATCCCTAATCCATCCAAGATGAGTGACTTCAGGCCTATCTCTTGCTGCAATACTGTTTATAAGTGTATATCCAAAATTATTGCGAGTAGGCTTCAAATGATCCTCCCAAATTTTATTGACCAAGCTCAGTCTGCTTTTATTAAAGGTAGGAAGATTAGTGATAATGTTCTCCTTGCTCAAGACCTTATGAGAGATTATCATAAACAGAAGGGTAAGCCTAGAGTTTCAGCTAAGGTGGATATTATGAAGGCTTATGATAGTGTTAGTTGGGAATTTCTTATTGATTTACTTGAAGTGCTCGGTTTCCCTCCTAACCTAAAAAAATGGATTATTGCATGTGTAACTACACCTAGATATTCTATTAATTTTAATGGAGAATCTGTGGGTTACTTTGAAGGTGCTAAAGGCTTAAGACAAGGTGATCCCATTTCCCCCTACCTATTTGTTATCATTATGGATACCTTGAGCCAACTTTTACATCATAATATTCATAGACAGGCTTTTACTTACCATTGGAAATGTGATAAATTGAAAATCTCACATCTCTGTTTTGCCGACGATCTTCTTATTCTATTCAATGGGGATGTTGAATCTGCAAATTTGATCAGACAAACTCTAAACCAGTTCTTTAACTTAACTGGTTTACAAGCCAATAATACTAAGAGCTGTCTTTTTTTCTCAAATGTCGAGGGTGATTTGATTGATGAAATTGTTAATATCCTTCACTTTGAGAAAGGTTCTCTCCCCATTAGATATCTTGGAGTCCCTCTTATTACTTCAAAACTTAAAAAACAAGATTGTGAGGGTTTGGTCAATAAAATATGTGCTAGAGTTAACTCTTGGAAATCTAAATTTTTATCTTATGCAGGGTGAGTCCAACTTATTAGCTCTGTCTTGACAGGGATCCAACTCTACTGGTCAGGAATGTTTGTTTTGCCTAAAGGAGTTCTCAAGCAAGTTTCCCAATCCATGGCCAGATTCCTTTGGTCTGGCAAGGCAGATAAAGTTTCGGGAGCTAAAGTTGCCTGGGATAAAGTTTGTAGACCAAAAAAGGAAGGGGGTTTAGGCTTTAAAGATATCTTTTTGGTCAACACTGTCTTGAATCTTAAACATATTGGGAATCTTTTGGACCCCTCCAATATGTCCCTTTGGAACAAGTGGGTCCACAAGTATATGTTGAAAGATAAGAACCTTTGGCAAGCCAAAATTCCTTCCCAATGCTCGTGGTATTGGAGGAAGTTATTAAAACTTAGAGAAATTGCCAAACCATTACTAATTCATTGCATTGGTAATGGTAACCATACATCTCTCTGGTTTGATAATTGGCTCCCTTTGGGTCCTTTGTTGGATAAATTCTCATAAAGAATTGTTTATGATTCTGCAATTAATGTTAATGCTAAAGTTAGCAGCATCATTTGGGGTTTGGACTGGAATTGGCCTGGTTCAAATTCCATTGAGCTTAATGAAGTTAGAAGTGTTTTGTCAAATTTCCATAAACCTAAAAGTTGTATGGATACTGTGAAATGGACTATAACCCCTAATGGAGTTTTTAATACGTTTCTTATTTGGGACCATTTGAGGATACATCATCCTGTGGTTCCATGGTATAACACTGTGTGGTTCTCTGGGTGTATCCCGAGGCAAAGTGTTGTTCTTTGGTTAGCTGCCCAAAATAGACTTTCTACGCATGATAGAATCTCTAGTTTTACTCCTGGACCATTAGTTTGCATGCTTTGTCATAAGCATGAGGAAACACGTGATCATTTATTTTTTGCATGCTCATTTTCTTCTTTTGTGTGGCAGGATGAATAGATGTGGGTTGCAATGGCAAGGTCAAAACTGGACTGACATTTTGGATTCACCGGCTCAAAGGTTAAAAGGAAAGACAAGTCAACATGTGATACCTAAAATGTGTCTTGGAGTGGCAGTTTATGGTTTATGGAAAGAGAGAAACCATAGGTCATTCAGGCAAACGTCCAATACTAAAGAAATTCTTCTGAAGAGCCTAATTTCTCAAATTAATGCACAAATAAGGGTGAAGTGGAGTAACCATTCTAATTTTGCTAGGATTGTTTGTAATTGGACCTAATGGTCCTTGGGGGTCTTTTCTACTACCTTGTGCTGTTTGTTTTTTTTTTTTTTTTCGGAAAAATGGTGAATCAATAAAAGAAAAAAAAGCCAAACGGCACTATACAAAAAATACAAGGGGCATACCCCAGGATATACAATCAGCACATGAAAAAAGGCAACAAGTCAATGCAACAAGGGATGGAGGGTACCCAAAAAGGGGCCCATCTCCAAAAGCAGCCAAAACCAAAGAAACCAACAGAAGAAAAAAAGAAATAAGCAGGGGTCAACAAGACCAAAGCAAAAAAAAAAAAAAAAAAAAAAAAAAAAAAACCACAGAAGAAAAACCTAACAAAATTCCATACAACAAATGGAGTAAACAGCACGCTAAGTCCAGTTAGCCATGTAGTCAGAAAGGTGAGGATCATTTCTCCACTTGAGTTGGATCTGGATAGATATTTGGAGGTACATATCTTGGAGAATCCTTTCCTTTGTTTTCACTTGAGATTTGAAGGTACGAGCATTCCTTTCTTTCCAAATGCCATAGACCGCCATCCCCAGGCACATTTTAGGGATAATGTGGTTGGGGGTTTTCTTCTTCCACGTTCTAGCTGCCCAATCCAGTAAAGAGCCCCAAGAGGAAGTGTGTGGAGCTATCCCCAACCGATGTAATAATCCCTGCCATATAAAAGAGGAGAATGAGCAACCAAAGAACAAATGATCATGAGATTCCATACCTTGGTAGCATAAAACACACGCCAATGGGCCAGGAGTGAAGTGAAAAATCCTGTCATGAGTAGATAACCTGTTAAGAACTGCTAACCACGCAATAACACTATGTCTAGGGATGTTCCCAGGAAACCAGATGAGGCGGTGCCATGGAACCTTAGGGCGAGTGTCTCTAAGGTGATCCCAAGTATGAGCCAACTTAAACATCCCATTTGGCGATGGGATCCAAATGGCTACGTCAAGTTGGTCAGAGGGAGGAGGAAGATCATGCATATGGTCCCGAATTTCCATAAGGTCTGAAGTATTAGTTAAAGGCCAGTGCCAAACTCCGTCAACAATAATATCTTTGACTTTTGCATTTAAGGGGATGGCTGCATCATAAGCAACTCTAGGACCAAACTTATCAAGGAGGGGACCTAAAGGGTGCCAATTATCATACCATAAGTAGGTATCACACCCATTACCAATTTTATGTTTCAGTAAAGGTCTAACCATGTCTCTGAGTTTTAAAAGTTTCCTCCAATACCAAGAGCATTGAGAGGGGGCCTTAACTACTCAAAAACTTTTCCCTTTTAAAAGATAATAATTAACCCAGTCAACCCAGAGAGAGTGTTTCCCAGGAGAGAAGAGAGACCAAATGTGTTTAAGATTGAGAATTTTATTAAGTTGAACAAGATTTTTCAAACCCAAACCCCCTTCCTTCTTTGGAATACAGATGAGGTCCCAGGCCACCTTAGCCCCATGGGCTTTATCAATGCTCCCAGACCAAAGGAATCTACGAATATGTTTTTCCACCTCCTTGATGATACTTTTGGGGAGAATAAACATTCCAGACCAATAGTTTTGGATACCTGCAAGAACAGACTGTATAAGTTGCAATCGGCCAGCATAAGACAAGCATTTAGAGGTCCACGAAGTGATTCTAGAGCTGATCTTAGTGATAAGATCAATGCAGTCCCCTTTTTTAAGTCTAGAAGTTATAAGAGGAACACCTAGATATTTAAGGGGGAGGGATCCAATGGGAACACGAAAGATATCACTAATGGACAGAACATCATTATCACTGATACCAGAGGTAAATAAACAACTCTTACTAGTATTAGCAAGTAAACCTGTAAGATCATAGAACTGAGCAAGGGTGTTTTTCATGAGCTGAGCTGATTCCTTATCACCATAAAACAATAATAAAAGGTCATCAGCAAAGCAAAGGTGTGATATTTCAAGTTTATCACATTTCCAATGATATTTAAAATGGGTAGAAGTATTTATATTATGATCGATTAATTGGCTCAAGGTGTCCATCACAAGAACAAACAAATAAGGAGAAAGAGGATCACCTTGCCTAAGACCCTTGGCACCCTCAAAGTACCCAATAGATTCCCCATTAAAGTTAATGGAGTATTTAGGACTAGTTACACAGGTTTTGATCCAAAGTTGCATTTTGGGAGGAAAACCTAAAACATCAATTAGATCCAATAAAAATCTCCAACTAACACTATCATAAGCTTTCATTAGGTCAATTTTAGCTGCTGCTCTAGGTTGACCCTCAGATTTATGATAGTCCCTCATGAGATCCTGAGCAAGGAGGATATTATCACTTATCTTCCGACCTTTAATAAAAGCAGATTGAGCATTGTCGACAAGATCGGGTAAGATAAGTTGGAGTCTTTTGGCAATAATTTTAGAAATACATTTATAGATGGTATTGCAACACGAAATAGGTCTGAAATCACTCATTTTAGAAGGATTGGAAATTTTGGGAATAAGAGCAATAATGGTTGCATTAGACTCTCTTAAGAGCTCTCCATAGATAAAAAATTCCTTGATAGCTTGAGTAACGAGAGCACCGGTAATGTTCCAGGTTTCCTTAAAGAAATGGGCATTATAGCCATCTGGACCCGGAGCTTTGTTACTATGGATGCTAAACATAGCGTCTTTGATCTCACCGTCATTGGGTATAT
Source organism: Hydrangea macrophylla (assembly GCA_033977485.1). Taxonomy (NCBI): domain Eukaryota; kingdom Viridiplantae; phylum Streptophyta; class Magnoliopsida; order Cornales; family Hydrangeaceae; genus Hydrangea; species Hydrangea macrophylla. The sequence continues at coordinate 73,027,015 of CM066987.1, forward strand.
TATCCATACTAGTATATGTTTCAGTAGGAATCCTTTTATGAATAATATTCCTGAGAACACTAATGCCAGGGTAGTGATTAGTCGCAGGAGTTCCAAGCATGGATTTAAAATATCTGACAGCTTCATTTTTTGCTTCCTCACCATTTTTAGATTGCTCTCCATTAGGTAAAAGAAGGGAAACAATATGTTTCCTGTTTCTGCGGTTCTTTATGGACTGGTGAAAAAAGGTGGTGTTCCTATCCCCGGCTTCAAGCCATTGGACTCTGGACTTCTGTCTCATCACTTCCTCTTCCACACGAATAGCTTCCAGAAAAATTCCCATCAGATGATTTTCATGAGCTTTTAAAATAACATCATCAGGATGCTCATCTAACATAAGCTGGCACTGCATAAGATCAGCCCTAGCTTTATCTACTTTCAATTTTTCTCTACCAATAGAGTCTTTAGAAAAAAATTTAAGGTCAGTTTTAAGATTTCTAAGCTTATGACATAATTGGAATTGATAGTTACCATTAATATTTCTAGTCCAAGAATTCCTAACCAAGTCATCGAATTTATCCAACGAAGTCCAGTAATTATAAAATTTAAATGAACGGCCTTTTATCCTGCTAGTATTGTCCATTTTAATAAAAAAGGGGGAATGGTCAGAGATACCGGGCGGGAGAAAATGAGCATAAGCTGAAGGGAATTTTCCAAGCCATTCTTGGTTGACGAGAGCTCTGTCCAATTTCTCCTTGATCCGGCTATTACTCCAAGTGAAGAAAATCCCTGTGAATCTAAGATCAACAAGGCAAGAGGCATTCACACAAGCATTAAACTCCACAGCCCTTGGTCACTTCCTGGTTTACCTCCAAATCTCTCATTAGCATTGAGAATAGCGTTGAAGTCGCCAAGAGTAATCCACGGAATATGACCAACGGAGACTGAGATAGATTTAAGGTCAGCCCAAAGGCTTCTCCTTTCTTGGATAGTATTAAAAGCATAAACAAAGGAAGCTTCAAGTTGCACAGTGTGATTAATATCCTCTATACTAACATGAATAAGCTGACTATTATTTCTCAGAACCTTTAAGGAAACCGTGTTGGGATTCCATCCAATCCAGATTCTATCCACCAAATTTGGTTGGCTATTAGTGACAAAATTCCAATTAGGAAGAAGTTTTCTTTGAATGTGGTCTTGATTAGGCATCCTAACCTTAGTTTCTGTGATTCCCATAATATCGATGTGATTAGAGTTAACAAATTTGGAGATTTCCATTTGTTTAGAAAACATGTTGAGACCCCTAATATTCCAACAACCGATAATCATTAAGAACGTCTAAATGGGTGTCTCTTTTTACCAGAAGAATTACTCTTCTTAATCTTCTTAACTTGTTTTGAATCCTTATGTGTAGACTGAGAGTTAGAAGGAAAAGGAGATAGAGATACCTGTGAAGGAGACTCAGGAAGAGAAAATTTTGAATCTGATGTATGTTTCGAGAGCTCACCTTCATCAAAACTAGGAGTAGTATTGTCTTTGTCTTCAAGGGGGTTAATACATTGGTGCTGAGCTCCATCTTCAGAAGTTTGGTTAAAGACAGAGGACTCTGGTGGAGAAGAATCACTTTGGTCAACTGAGCCTTTGCCTTTGTCAATAACCTGAACAGTGGCCTCTAATTCTTCAACAACCTCAATTCCATTATCCAAAACAGAAAATATATTAGCCTTAGGGATATCCGGCTGAATGTTATGTATGCTTGGGTTACCCACAGTAGTCCTGTCATTGGGTTGGTCTATTCCCTTATTATCCTGAGAGGTACCAGCTTCTGTATTTGGGATAGATGTCATGGTATCCATTTGTCGAGTATTGGAATGAGTAGAATGAAGTAATATGGATTCATCAGCAATCACATTCTTGCCCTTCTCTATGACCATCCAGCTCCCTTCTCCTTGATCTTGCTGCGTATTGAGAGGCTGCCTATTACCAGCAAGGGGTGGTTTATGAGCTGCTTTAGGTCTAGGGAGTCTGTTGCAGTCATGACCAAAAGATTTACATTTGGTACACCGAATTGGGCTCCATTGATATTCGACTTTTAAAGTAATCAGCTCGAGCTCCCCACTAATAGGATTCTCAATTTCAATGTCGAAGTCTTTAACCAGTTCATACTTTGCATCAACTTCAACACAGATCCTTGCATAGGAAATTCTACGACATGAGGCAGTCATACGATGAACATGGAGGGGTTTACCCACAGCACTTGCAATATAGCTAAAGCCTTCACTGTTCCAGTATTCAAGCGGAATATTGTAGATATTAACCCAAATTGGTATTGTAGATTGAGCTTCTTTAGAAAGCTCTAACCCTTGTTGCCAAGCTCTGAGAATAATGGGCTGTCCAGCAAAATGCCATGGACCACCTTCAAGCACAGCATCACTTTCATCCTTAGAGTTGAACTTGAAGAAGAAGTATCCGGATTCTGTAGCTAGCATGTCTTGCATTCCCACCTTACCCCATAGTCTGTGGGATGTATTCTTAACAAGAGAGTAAGGAAGTTTTTTACCAATGAAATAACCAACCAAAGTGTTGTCCCAGGATTTACTACCTTCTTCAGCAATGTCTTTGGGCAGACTGACTTTAATGCGATCATTGTCCCTGTTTGGTTTATAAAAATTCAGTTTTAGCCCAGTAGCTATTTTTGGTTGTAATATGGAGGCCCAGTTAGAACCTTGATTGTGAACCAAGTTGGGGGGCTTTGCATCAGAGATGAGGTTAGTGTTTTGGTTAAATTGGGAAATTGGTTTAGATAATGAGGTGCCTTCACTGGTGTGATGGACTGGAAGGCCTTTAGATTGACACAAAGGATTGGCATAAACACTGGTTAAAGTGGGATAGTCATTAGCTTGATCAGATTGGTTTAACTCTGAGTGAGTTGGGGTAGGTAAGCCGCGGGGTGGAGAGGAGTGGGCCTTAGCTTGGGCAGCCACGTGTCCTGAAATGAGGTGTTGGTCTTGGAGGGCGTTGGGACCTTCTTGTAGAGAATTAAAAGCAGGTAAAATGGTAGACATCACCCCATGATTCACGGAAAAGTGGCCAGAATCCACAAGAGTGCCTACGGTCCTAGGGGCGTCCCCAAAAGCTTCATGCACCGACTGATTTCGTGTGGGGGACACCCTTCCGGATTCTAGGGACATTGGGTCAGAACCCATGTGATGGCCAGTAAGCCTTTGCGTGCCAAAAGAAAAAGCTGCCAGCTCATTATCACAAGTATTCAACAACCGGGTGGGGCTAGGACCAGACATGGCGCCGGGTTTTAAGGGAAAAGATTGGGAGCCCATGTGCGCAATAGTGGATTCTGGATAGTTCAAATTATTACCGTTGGTTGCAAGCGCGCGTGAGTGGGAAGAGGGGTTGGGCGTGTGCTGTACACTCTCCACTAACACATTGGGATTACACCTGGCTTTCAAATTCGGATCAAACAAAGTAGTTTTCTGAAAAATTGGGATAGGAGGAGCACTGTGCCTCTGTTCTTCAGTAGATGGGAGTGGAGTGGATTTCAAACTTTGGATCTCAGTTTGAAGTTGCCGGATTAGCTCGTGAGCAGAGGCAAGATCATTATTTGCTGGACCTTGATTTTTTTTCTTAAGTAATTCATTAGAGTCTTGAAGCTTGTGAAATCTAGATTCCAAAACAGGACTCCCACTCTTTTGCTGATCTTGGCTAGATAAGTTCTCTTCCCATTCCTCATTGAGTTCTAGATCATCATCAGTTTTTTATAAGCCTTGGAAGGTTGTTTTGCCTTCAAGTATCTAGGTGTTTGCCATTGTATGATCTTTGTTGCTTTGCCTTCAATTTGTGTTCGTGTTTTTTGTGTCTTGCAGGGTAGGCACATGACTTTGAGTTTTTGTTGCTAGATTAGCTTCATGTCCTCATGTATTGAGCTCTTTGTTTTTCCTGGGGTATGCCCCTTGTACATTTGTACATCCTTTTTGGAATATATTTACCATTTTCCGAAAAAAAGAATTGTATCCTTTAGACCTAGATTTTAGTGAAGAGTTTGAATCTTGTGGAAAAATTGCCCATAATAAATTCTATAGGCATGAGGGGTTTTTATTTCGAGAAAATAAATTGTGCATTCCAAATTGTTCTGTGAGAGAGTTGCTTGTGAGAGAGTCACATGGGGGAGGGTTAATGGGACATTTTGGGGTAGTTAAAACATTAGCCGTTTTGCAAGAACACTTCTATTGGCCACGCATGAAACAAGATGTTGAGAGGATTTGTGGTAGATGTATCACATGTAGGCGAGTGAAATCTAGAGTACAACCCCATGGCTTATACACACCTCTTCCAATTCTTAGTGAACCATGGATTGATATTTCAATGGATTTTGTGTTAGGTTTACCTAGGACTAAACACGGTCGAGACTCAATTTTTGTGGTTGTGGATAGATTTTCTAAGATGGCACATTTTATTCCATGTCACAAAACTGATGATGCTTCACATGTTGCTGATTTGTTCTTTAAGGAGATTATGAGATTACATGGTATGCCTAGAACTATTGTTTCAGATAGAGATGTTAAGTTCTTGAGTTACTTTTGGAAGACCTTGTGGTGTAAGTTGGGGACTAAGTTATTATTTTCTACTACTTGTCATCCACAAACTGATGGTCAAACCGAAGTAGTAAATAGGACTTTATCTACTTTGTTAAGGGCTATTATTAAAAAGAACATCAAAACATGGGAAGAATGTTTACCACATGTTGAGTTTGCTTATAATCGTACTATCCATTCTGCTACTAAATTTTCACCCTTTGAAATTGTGTATGGTTTTAATCCTTTAACTCTTTTGGATTTATCTCCTTTACCTGTGACTGAGCGTGTTAATTTAGATGGCAAAAAGAAAGCAGATTTTGTTAAGCAGATTCATGAGAAAGCAAGGCTCAATATTGAGAGAAGAACGGAGCAATATGCAACGCAAGCTAACAAAGGGCGACGCAATATCATCTTTGAACCCGGAGATTGGGTTTGGGTACACATGCGAAAAGAAAGATTTCCTGCACAAAGGCGTTCTAAATTGCTTTCCCGAGGCGATGGTCCTTTTCAAGTTCTTGAGCGCATCAATGACAATGCCTACAAGCTAGAGTTGCCTGGTGAGTATAATGTTAGTACTACTTTCAATGTTGCTGATTTATCTCCTTTTGATGTAGGTGACGATTTGAGGACAAATCCTTTTCAAGAGGAGGGGAATGATGAGAACATGGTGGCTAGCACAAGGTGGAATGCGGACCCGAACCACGTGCCAATTGGTCCAGTTACAAGGGCACGAGCAAAACGGTTCAAGGACAATCTCAATGGGCTGATTCAACAAATTTGGGTTGAGACTAATCTTTGTGGCCCAAAGGAGGATACTAGTGATCCACAAGGCTGGGTGTCCATGATTCAAGCTCTAGAATAAATTAAAGGCTTCCATGCCAACTTAGGGACTTTTTATTATTTTTATTAGTTTCCTTTTATTTTAGTTTTGGGGCGAATTATATTGGGCGATTATATTTCGTAGGTTTATAGGGCCCAACTGTAAGCCTCAGCTATTTAATCAGTTTTAGGGTTTGTAATATTCAGTTTTGATCATTAATAATATTGTGAGAGTTTTCTCTTTGGTTCTTTGAAGAACTATTCGAACTTATCAGAATTACTTTGTGGCGTTCATACCTTGACTTATCAATCGAGTTTCCCATCCTTGATTGTGGCGTCTTCATCCTTTATACCAAGGTTCGCATCTGTTATAGGTGTTGGGTCGCGGTTTCCATTGAATCTGACAGTAGAACGGTCCGAGGCATTAATCGTGTTACGGGTTTCGTCACATTATTGGCGTGGTTCGTATCACTTGCATTGCGTCGTTGATCTTCTTAGCTCTTGATCTTGTGATTGGCCCATCTGGAACTTGCAAATGATCATCTTTAAGCTTTGGTCCACTATGGTTCCCATCATTCCCCCTCTCCTCAAAAGGATTCGACCTCGAATCGTCACCTGCATCAAAAGGAGAAAGATCAGAAACATTGAAACTAGCAAAAACATTATACTCACTTGGAAGATCCACTTTATAGGCATTATCATTAATTTTCTCAAGGATTTGGAAAGGCCCATCCCCTCGAGGATGCAATTTAGTCCGTCTATGAGCTGGGAACCTTTCTTTGCGCATATGAACCCACACCTAGTCTCCGGGTTCAAAGGTGACACGCCGTCTCCCTTTATTGGCTTGGGAAGCAAACTTTTCATTTTTTTGGGCAATTTGAAGTCGTACTCTCTCATGAATTGACTTCACCAATTCAGCCTTTTGGTGTCCATCCAAACTACTCCTGACATCAACAGGTAAAGGCATTAAATCTAAAGGAGTAAGTGGATTAAAACCATAAACAATTTCAAAGGGAGAATGAGAAGTAGTAGTATGCATGCTCCTATTATATGCAAATTCGATAAATGGTAAACAGTCCTCCCAAGTTTTCAAATTCTTTTGAATGACAGTGCGTAGGAGTTGAGTTAGAGTCCTATTGACTACTTCAGTTTGTCCGTCAGTTTGTGGGTGACAAGTAGTGGAAAATAAAAGTTTGGTACCCAATTTTCCCCACAAAACCTTCCAAAAGTAGCTAAGGAATTTGACATCCCTATCCGAAACAATACTCCTAGGCATACCATGGAGTCGTACTATCTCCTTGAAAAACAAATCAGCTATGTTTGTGGCATCATCTGTTTTATGGCATGGAATGAAATGTGCCATCTTACTAAATCTATCCACCACCACAAAAATAGAATCTCTACCTCTTTTTGTCCTAGGCAGCCCCAAAACAAAGTCCATAGATATGTGTACCCACGGCTCACTAGGGACGGGTAAGGGTGTATACAACCCATGTGGTAAAACCTTAGATTTGGCCCTTCTACATGTAATGCACCGACCACAGATTCTAATGACATCACGACGCATCCTAGGCCAAAAGAAATGTTCATGTAAAATTTCTAAGGTTTTCCTAACACCAAAGTGTCCCATTAAGCCCCCACCATGTGCCTCTCGCACCAACAATTCTCGCATTGAACAATGAGGCACACACAATTTACTTTCTTTAAACATTTACCATCATGCTTAAAAAACTTACCAAATGCCGCTTTATCACATGCCAAATACACATCAGAAAAATCAACATCATTGGCATACATATCTTTCACATATTCAAACCCAAGCATTTTAGCACTCATAGAAGTAAGAAGTACATGCCTTCGAGATAAAGCATCAGCAACAATGTTTTCCTTACCTTGCTTGTAACGGATGACATAAGGAAAAGTCTCAATGTATTCCATCCATCTAGCATGCCTCTTATTTAATTTACCTTGTCCCTTAAGATGCTTCAATGATTCATGATCGGTGTGGATCACAAACTCCTTAGGCCAAAGGTAGTGCTGCCATGTCTCTAGAGAGCGAACAAGAGCATAAAGTTCCTTGTCATAAGTAGGGTAATTTAGGGCAGCCCCACTTAGTTTTTCACTGAAGAAGGCTATGGGCCTCCTATCCTGCATTAAAACGGCTCCAATCCCTATACCTGAAGCATCACATTCAATCTCAAAAGTTTTGTTAAAGTCAGGTAATGCTAACACAGGTGCAGAACATAGCCTTTCTTTAATAGTAGCAAAAGCATTCTCTTGTTCAATTCCCCAATGAAACCCAACATTCTTCTTAATGATTTCAGTGAGTGGTGCAGCAAGTGTACTAAAATCCTTAACAAAACGCCTATAAAAGCTAGCTAAACCATGAAAGCTTCTTACCTCAGTGATACCTTTAGGCGTTGGCCACTCCCTGATGGCCTTGACTTTCTCTTCATCCACCTCAACACCTTCTGTGCTAACAACATACCCAAGAAAAACAACTTTTTCCATGCAAAAAGTACATTTCTTAAAATTAGCATACAACTTTTCAGATTTCAACACACCAAACACACATCTCAAATGTTCAATATGTTCATTTAAGTTCTTGCTGTACACTAGGATATCATCAAAATAGACGACTACAAATTTGCCTATGAATGCACGTAATACATGGTTCATTAACCGCATGAAAGTACTAGGCGCATTTGTAAGTCCAAATGGCATAACTAACCATTCATAAAGTCCATATTTAGTCTTAAATGCAGTTTTCCACTCATCTCCCTCTTTCATTCTTATTTGATGGTATCCACTTTTAAGATCTATTTTACTAAAAATACATGAACCATGCAATTCATCAAGCATATCATCTAAACGAGGAATGGGATGACGATACTTTATCGTGATATTATTGACAGCTCTGCAATCAACGTACATCCTCCAAGTCCCATCCTTCTTTGGCACTAGTAGCACTGGTACTGCACATGGGCTCATGCTCTCTCTTACGTACCCCTTGCTCATCAAATCTTCAACTTGCCTTTGAAGCTCCTTTGTCTCCTCCGGATTGCTCCTATAGGCTGGTCGGTTTGGAATAACAGCCCCGGGTACCAAATCAATTGGATGCTCAATACCTCTAATGGGCGGCAACCCACTCGGCATCTCCTCCGGAAATACATCCTCGAACTCCTGCAACAAAGAAACAGCCAAACTAGGAAGAGATTGGTTAGTTTCATCAAGATTAAGATAACATTCTTTGTAAACAAGAAGAATCACAGGCTGATTTGCTAAAAAAATGCCCTCTTAACCTCACTCTCTTTTGCATAAAAACTCAATTTTGTCTTTTCTTTTCTCTCTACAGACTCTCTTTCTTTTTTCTCTCTTGACTCCACTCCCTTTTCTTTATTCTCACCGATTTCTCTATTTTCTTTTTCACTCTCTCTTTTTCCTGAAATTTCTCGCTCACTCTCATTTTTCTTTTCTCTCATGTTTCTTTTTTGCTCAACCTTACTTTTTAGTTTTAGTTGGTCCTCATAGACCTGTTTTGGGGTTAAAGGAGCAAGCTTGATTGTTTTTCCATCTTTTTCAAAGCTATATCGGTTCCTAAACCCATCATGCATCACTCTCCTATCATACTGCCACGGCCTCCCCAACAAAATATGGCCAGCATGCATAGGAACTACATCACAAAGCACCTCGTCACTATACCTCCCAATAGAGAAGGCCACCAAAACCTGCTTACTGACCTTAACCTCTCCACACTCATTCAACCACTGCAACTTATAAGGTCTAGGATGCTTCAGCAAAGGTAAGTTCAACTTCTCAACTAAAGTGGTACTAGCTACATTGGTGCAACTTCCCCCATCTATAATCATACTACACACCTTGTTATTTACATAACATCTAGTATGAAATATGTTCTCTCTCTGCTGCTCCATTTCATCTACCTTAACTTGCGTATTGAGAGCATGTCTGGCAACAAGAGACTCACCTTCTACGGGGTATTCCACTCCATCATCATCACTAGCATCTGGCAAGCCATCATTTTCATCCTCACTCTCAGTCATCACCTCCCCATTATCTAGCATAACCATCACCCGCTTGTTAGGACATTGAGATGCGATGTGCCCAGTACCCAAACACTTGAAACATTTAATGTCTCTATTCCTTGGAGGTTGAAAATCTGCCTTGAGTTTTGTTCTTGCTAGTCCCCTCATCTTTTCCTTTAGGTGGGTCAGTCTTCCCCTTTACTTCAGCTCGATCACTTCTATCCCACTTCGGTTTCCAAGGAGTGCTAGAAACTGAAGTATACCTTGCTGCCCCCTTCCTCTTTAACTGCCTCTCCACTTTCATAGCCATGTGGACCATGTCTTCTATCTCCACATAATGCTGCAACTCAACTACATTTGCGACGTCCCTATTCAAACCACTTAGAAATCTGGCCATTGTAGCCTCTCGATCTTCTTCTACATTAGCCCAGATCATAGCCACCTCCATCTCCTTATGGTATTCCTCCACACTTCTGGACCTTTGTGAAAGGTTTTGTAATTTTTGGAAGAGGTCTCTGTAGTAGTGGTTAGGTACAAATCTCCTCCTCATGAGTGCTTTCAACTCACCCCATGTTTCTATAGGTCTCTCATGATTCCTCCTCCTATTGGTTACCAATTGATCCCACCAAATAATTGCATAATCAGTGAACTCAATTACCGCTAGCTTCACCTTCTTCTCCTCTGAGTAATTGTGACAATCAAAAATCAGCTCTATTTTCTTCTCCCACTCTAAATACACTTCAGGGTCATTCCTCCCTTGGAAAGATGGTATCTTCATTTTGATGCTCCCAAGGTTCCTATCTACCCCATCTCGACCCCTTGGATTCCCCCTAGGTCCTCTTCCACGCCTACCTCCTAGGTCTACCCATTCCTCCCCTACCAACATCAGATACTATGTCTTCTTCATCCTCTTCATCTTCTTCGATCTCATACTCATTTTCAACTCTAGGCTCACGTCTCCTCCCATCACGCCCACCTTGCAGATTTTGAATCACTACATCTTGTTGATCCATCCTATCCCGTACCTCCCCCAACACCAAATTTAACCGTTCAAACTGTCGTTGCATGGCCTGCAACATAAAGGTTGTGTTATCTGCCTCCCCTCTAGGTGTTGAGTCATCCATTTTAATGTGCTGCAAAACAAGAATATTAGTGGTAAAACCTCACACACTCCCTTACGTGTTTACACTCAAAAATTATCACTCCACTCGTGTTTCACTCTGATTGGCTTTTTTTCGAAATTAGTCTCACACACTCTTGCCTTTTACCTCAATTGTTTTCCCTTTCAAGTTCTTTCAAGAACTAATTGAACTAAATCAAGACACAACCTTGTTTTATCCCAGCCAGCAATAGATTCTAGAAACAAGGAAGTAATAGAAAAAAAAAATGACACGGATCTCAAGAAAATATACGGCGAGGGCAAACGAAACAAGAAACCAGATTTCGAGAGGAATAAAAGAAAAAAAAATCACGAATAATTTTTTTTTTTTTTTTTTTTTTTTTGATATGAGCCAATTGAAGATGGAAACAAAGTTTATCCCAGGAAACAGCGATCACAGAAGATAGGTTTCGAACAGCACAAAAACCGAATTTTTTTTTCGGAAATTTTTTTTTCACACTATGGAGTAAGATCAGTTTCGGACTCCTTAGACCATGGACAATGCAAAACGAACAAAAAAATTTAAGACGAGTTTTGGTACTCTTTTTTTTTTTTTTTTTATCGCGGCTTACCGATCTCTTCTCTTCTCTTCTCTTTTCTTTTTCTTTTTCTTTTTTTTTTTTTTTTTTTTGATAGTCAGGGAGCTTCACAGTTCACGTTTGTAAAGCACCAAAATAACCCTAAATCACGAGGATGAACGAACACGAAGTAGCAAGAGAAAAAAAAATCGCAAATCAAATTCATAACCCTAAACACGAAATTCCAGATCGTAATCATGAACACTAACACGAACTGAAATAAGAATACGAAAAGAACAGAACACGAATTGAACAGGAAGATGAGATGAAACAAGATCACGAAAAATAACAGAACAGAAAAAAAAATAAAACAGAAACAAGAACACGAAATAAAATGGATAAATCAGACCTGATTTGGAGCCTACGCTCTGATACCAAATGATGTGAACCCGTGGAATTGATATTCCGTGAACCCACAATCAGATTGTAAATAACCCAAGAAAGCCAACAATCAAGTCACAGGGATGATCTAGACCCGTTGAAATCCTGTTTCAAGAACCCAGATTTGGTTTGAACGCCACAAAGGGAATGCCTTTGATAAGTTCGGATTGCTCAATCAAGAACAAGCAGAGAAAACTGAATAGCTCTCCAGAAAATAAATTTCATTCACGTTGTATATCCCAAATCTACTACAAAGTTCTTTCTTTTAATCCCTTCTAAGAAACCCTTGGGCCAAAAAGGCCTTCAACGAAAATAAAAGATATGGGCTAAATACTCAAGCCCAAAACAACTTAAACTGCATGTTTAAAGCTAAATAAATGTCTACTTAAAAAAATTAAAATAGGCCCACATGCCAAAACCATAGAAACATAAAAATTAAAGTCTATAAAAACCCAATAAGCTATTCCACCCCTTCTGTAGCTTGTATCACATGAACTAGAACTGATTCTTCTTCCTTCAAGCCCATGTTAAATGTTGGGGCCTTGCATAATAAGTTTATGAGCTTTGCCCAAGTGGATTGCACCAGTCCTTGCATTGCGTCGTTGATCTTCTTAGCTCTTGATCTTGTGATTGGCCCATCTGGAACTTGCAAATGATCATCTTTAAGCTTTGGTCTACTATGGTTCCCATCACATTTGGTTTTAATGAAATCTTCATTAGCCTGTCTAACTTTAGTTTCGGTTAACCCCAAAATATCAATATTATTCTCATAGATAAATTTGGCAACTTCGGATTGCCAAGAGGGCTGATTAAGGCCCCGAATGTTCCAGCAGCTAAATATCATTAATAACTGGCAATGGGAGAGTTAACTTACCTGAAGAGCCAGAGGAGGGGTTCTTCAAAAGATCCTGCTTACCAGGTTCAGGCTGACAAGAGGCAGTAGAAGGATCAGCAGCAAGGGCAGTGGGACTGTCCGAAATTTCTTGTGTGTTTGTGAGTTCCTCTAATTTATGAGGAGCTATAGGTAGGACATCCAGGCCAACTTTGGGTAGGTCACCCTTCTGATCATAGGTAACATTTAGCTCTTTATCAATATGTTCACATTCAAGCTCTTCGAGTAAGGCATATTGATTTTTCTTAGTAACTTCGGGCCCATGCAGTTTGAGGAAACTGGTATCACTACCATTGGTGACAGTTACCCGAACGGAATGGGGTGAGATTTGAGCAAAACCTTTTTATTCCCTTGAGACGGGAGGTAATATCAAGAACAGGTTGAATAGGCTCAGTAAGATCCTTTTCAACCAGGTTAGGACATTCATGAGGCAGGTTAGCTACTACATTGGGAGAATCAGTTTGATTATCAGCCGTATACATACTAACTATAGACACTTTATCAGTTGAGGAGGCAACCACATTAGAGGATGTATCAACCGTATCTTCCCTTTTACCTTTTCCTTTTCCTTTCACCATCCAAACTCCATCGGTCTCATTTTCAGTAGAATTCACCTTGGTGGTGATAATGGCCTTCTTAGTGAGGGATTGGTTATTGTAGACCCTAGCACAATCATGGCCAAACTGTTTGCATTTAGCACATCTAACTGGGTTCCATTGATATTCAACTGTCAAGCCTATCCTCTCAGGTTCCTTAGTAATAGGGTCAATGACTTCAATCTCAAAATTTTTCAACAATTCAAACTCAGTACTTACCTCAATATAGATCCGAGCATATGAGATTCTCCTACACGTTGCTGTCATTCGGTCAACATGTAAAGGCCTCCCAATAGTGCTAGCTATGTGGCTAAGGCCCTCTGTATCCCAAAATTCCAATGGAATTCATATATATGGACCCAAACAGGGACAGTAGCAGGGACTTCCTTATCTAGTACCATCCCAGTGCGCCAATTTTGATGAAGGATGGGTTGTCTAGCAACATGCCATGGTCCTCTCATTTTGTTATGCCAGAATTATCTTGATGTAATTCATGATCCTTTGTTTTTGTTAGTTTGCTTGGTACCCTTATTTGTTAGGATGGGTTATTCTCTGGTTTTGATATAGACAATTCCCCATCCTTTGTTGTATTGTTTGGATGCTTTTTTCTTAAGCTTATTATTTATCCTGGGGGTATACCCCTTGTACTTTGTACAATGCCGGTTGGCTTTTTCGTTTAAATTGACTGTGTTTGCGAAAAAAATAAAAACAAAACTAGAAGAAATGAATAAGAACAGAAACGAAAAAAGATAGGATAAACCTGAGACTAGAACCTGGCTCTGATACCAACTGATACGAACCACGCCAATAATGTGACGAAACCCGTAACATGATTAATGCCTCGGGTCGTTCTACTGTCAGATTTAAATGGAAACCGCGACCCAACACCTATAACAGATGCGAACCTTGGTATATAAAGGATGAAGACGCCACAATCAAGGATGTGAAACTCGATTGATAAGTCAAGGTATGAACGCTACAGAGTATGATGGGCACCATGATGGACCGAGTCTTAAAGCTGACCCCTTACAAGTTCCAAATGGGCCAATCACAAGATCAAGAGCTAAGAAGATCAAGGAAGCAATGCAAGGATTGGTATAATCCACTTGGGCTGAATTTGCAAATGTTTCAAGCAAGACTTCAACATTCAAGATGGGCTTGGAAGAAGAGAAACCAGCTTTAATCCATGTGATACAAGCAACTTTGATGCAAATCATTAGGCTATTTTATTTATGTTCGCTGGTTTTGGGCATGTGGGCCTATTTTATTCATTAATACATCTATTTAGCTTTAAGTTTAAGCTATTTTGGGCTTGAGTACCTCCAGCCCATTTCTTTTATTTTTATTGAAGGCCTTTTGGGCCCTAGGGTTATTAGATATAAAACACTCTTGTAGCAGTTTTTAATGGCAAATTATGTGAATGAATATTATTCTTCTCAGAGAATTCAGCTTTCTCTTCTTGTTCTTGATTGAACAATTCGAACTTATCAAAGGCAATTCCCTTTGTGGCGTTCACACCAAATCTGGGTTCTTGAAACAGGATTTCAACGAGTCTAGATCATCTTTGTGGCTTGATTATTGGCTTTTCTAGGTTATTTACAATCTGATTGTGGGTTCACGGAATATCAATTCCACTGGTTCACATCAGAGTAAATCTGATAAGTTTGAATAGTTCTTCAAAGAACCAAAGAGAAAACTCTCACAATATTATTAATGATCAAAATTGAATATTACAAACCCTAAAACTGTTTAAATAGCTAAGGCTTACAGTTGGCCCTTTAAGCCTACGAAATATTATGGCCCAATATAATTCACCCCAAAACTAACGAATATGGTACACATGGCTATTGGAGGCTACAATGGCTAGATTCTTAGTTGGGTTGAATCGGAAAATTGCCAATGCAGTGGAATTGCAACACTATGTTGAATTGGAGGATATGGTACATATGGCTATTAAAATTGAGAATCAACTCAAGCGAAGGAGCACACGTCCAAGCCAAAATCCAAGCCAAAATTCCAATACATCCGCTTGAAAACCAAATAATTGGAAAAGAGATAAGAAGCAGCCTTTGGTGAAGCCAAAAACTGAGCAAAAACAAGAATTGACCAGCCATGGAAATCAAGGTAAATCTGATTCTTCTACTTCTAGAAATTGTGACATTAAGTGTTTTAAATGCCAAGGCAGGGGGCACATAGCAAGTCAATGTCCAAACAAGCGGGTTATGGTGATGCGAGACAATGGTGAGATTGAAACAGACAATGGCCAGTTTAAGTTTCATTGGAAATGTGATAAGGTAAAAATATCCCATCTTTGCTTTGCTGATGACTTAATTATTTTGCTGAATGGAGATGTTGAGTTTGCTAGAGTGATTCGGAATACCTTAAATCAATTTTATGATTGGTCTGGTCTACAAGCCAACGATTCTAAGAGTTGTGTGTTTTTCTCTGGGCTTGAGGACCAAGTGGCAACTGATATTCTGGGGGTTCTCCAATTTACTAAAGGATCTCTTCCTATGCGATATCTTGGCGTCCCTTTGATCTCTACTAAATTGAAAAAATGCCATTGTGATGTGTTGATTAATAATATTTGTTCTCGAATTAATTCCTGGAAATCTAAGTTCTTATCCTTTGCAGGTCGAGCTCAGTTGATACAATCTGTGTTGCTTGGGATCCAACAATATTGGTCTGGGATGTTCATTCTCCCAAAAGGGGTTCTTAAACAGGTGGATCAGGCCCTAATGCGATTCCTCTGGTCTGGCTCAACAGAGAAGGGACATGGGGCAAAAATCTCTTGGGCTAAGGTTTGCAAACCAAAAAATGAAGGTGGTCTGGGATTTAAAGATATTTTTCTCACAAATACTCTCCTTAATTTTAAGCATATTGGTAATCTTCTTGACCCTCAAAATAATTCTTTGTGGAAGAAGTGGGTACACATGTATATGATTAAAAGAAAGAGCTTCTAGGAGATAAGAGCCCCCAACCAATGTTCTTGGTATTGGAAAAAACTTATAAAACTTAGGGAAGCTGTTAGACCCATCATAACCCATAAAATTGGTGACGGTAAACACACGTCTCTTTGGTTTGACAGTTGGCTGCCTATTGGTCCTTTATTTGAGAAATATACTAGTAGGATTGCTTATGATGCCGCCATTGATTCTAAAGCTAAGGTTGAAGCTATTATTAGAAACAATGATTGGAGTTGGCCCCTGTCTAATTCCATAGGATTGAATGAAGTTAGAAACATTTTAAATAATATGTATAAGCCTACTGGATCAACAGATAGTATATCTTGGTCCTTTACCCCTTCTGGGACTTTTAAATTTGCACATATATGGGATCACTTTAGGGATGCTGCTCCTGTGGTCCCTTGGTACAAGATTGTTTGGTTTCCAGGATGCACACCGAGACAAAATTTCATTCTTTGGATTGCTGTTCAGAATCGACTTGCTACCCATGATAGAATTTTTGCATATACCCCTGGACCGCTTGCATGTGTGTTTTGCCATAGCAATATGGAAACACATAAACATTTATTCTTTGAGTGTACTTATGCCTCTTTTATTTGGAAGAATTTGATGCAGAGATGTGAGCTTTTATGGAATGGCACAGATTGGGATGATACAGTTCAATGGATGGCTCAGCACTGGAAAGGAAAGAAGATCCAACATGCTATACCAATCATTTGTCTTGGCGTGACCGTCTATGGATTATGGAAGGAGAGGAATACTAGAACCTTTAAAGGCTTTACCACTCCAAAAGATCAGTTGTTGCAAACTTTTATTTCCCAAGTCAACTTGCAGATTAGATCCCAATGGAAACACCACCCACTTATGGAGTTACATGCTAGATCCTGGATATGAAGTAGGGATTGTTTTGGATTTGTTTGTTGATTCTCATTTATTTTTTGAGTTTCCTTTTCTGGTCTTGAGTTGTAATTTGGTTATGTATTAAGGCTCTGGTCTCGGTTTTGGCCTATCTTGTGTGGCTTTCTTTGCCACGGTCCTTATGCCTGCGCTTCTTGATTATCCTGGGGTATGCCCCTTGTACATTTGTACATCTTTTTTGGAATATATTTACCTGTTTCCGAAAAAAAAAAAAAAAAGAAACAGAGGATGACGATTCTGACACCGGTGATATGCCATTGTTGGAGGACATTCCTAAGGAGGAGTACGTTGCCCCAGATGCATTGACATTGGTGGTAAGGAGAGCATTGAGTGTGCAAGCAAGAGAAGTTAAGGAAGTGCAGCGAGAAACCATCTTCCATACTAGGTGCTATGTTAAGGACAAGGTATGTAGTGTGATTATTGATGGTGGTAGTTGCACTATCGTTGCTAGCATAACTCTGGTGGAGAAATTAGGGCTGCCAACAATCAAGCATCCACGGCCTTATAAATTGCAATGGCTCAATGATAGTGGAGAAGTAAGGGTGACTAAACAAGTATTAGTTCCTTTTTGTATTGGGAAATATGAAGATGAAGTTTTGAGTGATGTGGTTCCTATGCAAGCTGGACACTTGTTGTTAGGGAGGCCATGGAATCATTTGTTTTTGAACTGCTCTTACTCTGCTTTTGTGTGGTAGGGGCTAATGCAGCGGCTTGGAATATCCTGAACAGCTTCTTCTTGGGACAGCTTGGTTGAATGGGCAGCTGGGACTTGGAAGCAGAAGACTCCCAAACATATTGTTCCTAAGATGTGCTTAGGTTTAGCTACTTATAGTATTTGGAAGGAAAGAAATGCTCGGACTTTCAAAATTGAAGCCAAATCAAAGGAAATGATCCTCCAAGATATTTTCCTCGAGCTTATCATTCAAATTCAAATCAAGTGGAAGAACGATCCTCACCTCCATCAATACATAGAAAGATGGAAATGACCGTTTATTGCTTTGCTTTTGTAATTGTACTTGTATTTGAGTTTGGGCTTTGGTTTTTTGTTGTGATGGTCTGCTAGATGTATTGGCTTTTTGGTTGGGGCTTTCTCAGGTTTTGGTCTTGTTTTTGCCCCACCTGTTTGCTGCTTTCTTGCTGTTTTTTTGTGCTCATTGTAAACCCTGGGGTATACCCCTTGTACTTTTGTACAGTGCCTTTTGGCTCTTTTTTCGTTAAATTAACCCTTTTTCTGAAAAAAAAAAATTGATTGTCACAGATAAATACTCATTCGTGCTTAATCAAAGGACAATCACCTTAGTGCCCTCGATATAGTTTTATTATGTGGTTGGCTATTCTTCATAGATTATCCACACATGATAGAATTTATACTTACACACCAGGACCTCTAGCTTGTGTTCTTTGTCACAAAGCTTTGGAATCTCATGACCATTTATTCTTTAATTGCTCATATTCTTCTTATGTGTGGCAGGGAATTCTTAATAGGTTGGAAATCTCTTATGCCGCACCCTCTTGGGATGATCTTGTGGCCTGGGCAGCGAACAAGTGGAAAGGGAAGACTCCAAGGCAGGTTGTTCCAAAAATGTGCATTGGTTTGGTTGTGTATAGCATTTGGAAAGAAAGGAATGCACGAAGTTTCAAACTAGAAGTTAAGCCTAAGGAAAGAGTGTTACAAGATACCTGTCTCCAGATTTCCTTACAGATTCAAACAACTTGGAAGAACGATCCCCATCTTCCTCAGTACATTGAAAGATGGGCCTTTACTACATAATTAAGGCGGTTTGCTTTGGTCCTCATGTTTTGATACGCGTGACCTTGTCCTAATGTAACTGTTGTATTTTGGTTGTTTTGTGAGTTTTGTTAGTTTGCTTTGTGCTTTTGGTTGTTAGGATTGGTGAATCTCTGGGTCTTTGGCTTTTATTTTCTCCCTATCCTATGTTGCATTGCCTGGATGCATTTTCTTTTTTGTGCTGATTGTATATCCTGGGGAATGCCCCTTGTACTTTTGTACAGTGCCGTTTGGCTTCTTTTTCGTTAAATTAACCCTTTTTCCGAAAAAAAAAAAGAGTGAAAAAATTGAGAGAGAAAAAAAGCAAGAAGATTCGGCTAGAGAAATAAAAATAGAGAGAAAAATAAATTTCTATGCAAAAGCGAGTGAAATCAAAAGAGCAATGTTTCTAAATCAGCCAATGATTGTACTATTGTACCAGGAGGCAGTTTTGAACACTAACGAGATTGAGCTCATTTTGCCTAGTTCTGTTATTTCTCTTTTGCAGGAATTTGGTGACGTCATGCCCGAAGAGATTCCACACGGTTTGCCACCTACTCGAGGGATCGAACACCAAATTGACTTCGTACCTGCCGCTTCCATTCCAAGCCAACCTGCCTATCGTGCTAATCCTGAGGAGACAAAGAGTTGCAAAGGCAAGTAAGTGAATTGATGGAAAAGGGGTACGTGAGAGAAAGCATGAGCCCGTGTGCCGTTCTGGTGATTTTAGTTCCTAAGAAGGATGGGACGTGGAGGATGTGTGTTGATTGTCGAGCCATCAATAACATCACGATAAAGTATCAACACCCTATCCCTCGCTTGGATGATATGTTAGATGAACTGCATGGTGCTTGTTTATTTTCTAAGATTGATCTAAAAAGTGGTTATCATCAAATAAGAATGAAAGAAGGAGATGAATGGAAAACTGCTTTTAAAACAAAACATGGTTTATATTAGTGGTTAGTGATGCCATTTGGATTAACTAATGCACCAAGTACATTCATACGATTAATGAACCATGTTTTGCGTACTTTATAGGCAGATTTATTGTTGTCTATTTTGATGATATACTCATTTATAGAAAAAACTTTGATGACCATGTTTTACACTTGAAATCAGTTTTGGAAGTTTTGAGAAAGGAAAAGTTATTTGCTAACTTTAAGAAGTGCACTTTTTGCACCGATAAGCTTGTGTTGGTTTTGTTGTGTGTGCACAAGGAATACAAGAGGATGAAGAAAAGATTCGTGCTATCCAAAAATGGCCAAGCCCATCTAGTGTAAGTAATGTGCGAAGTTTTCATGGACTTGATAGTTTTTACAGAAGGTTCATGAAAGACTTAGTAGTATAGCTGCACCAATAACCAAAGTCATCAAGAAAAATGTTGGGTTCAAATGGGGGGAAGAGCAAGAGAAGGCATTTCAATTACTCAAGGAAAAATTAACTCATGCACCTTTACTTGCTTTACCTAACTTTACAAAAACTTTTGAAATTGAATGTGATGCTTCAGGATTAGGTATTGGCGCCGTGTTTATGCAAGAAGGAAGACCAATTGCATATTTTAGTGAGAAGTTAAGTGGGGCTGCCTTAAACTATCCCACTTTATGACAAAGAGATGTACGCATTGGTTCGAGCTTTGGAGACATGGCAGCATTACTTGTGGCCAAAAGAGTTCGTGATTCACACCGATCATGAGTCTTTAAAGAACCTTAAAGTCCAGCACAAGCTGAACAAGAGACATGCATGATGGGTTGAATTCATTGAGACGTTTCCATACATCATTCGTTATAAACAAGGTAAGGAGAACATCGTTGCCGATGCACTTTCTCGAAGGTACATTCTAATCTCCACTCTTGATGCTAAGATTCTTGGTTTTGAGCATATTAAAGAATTGTATCCTTTAGACCTAGATTTTAGTGAAGAGTTTGAATCTTGTGAAAAAATTGCCCATAATAAATTCTATAGGCATGAGGGGTTTTTATTTCGAGAAAATAAATTGTGCATTCCAAATTGTTCTGTGAGAGAGTTGCTTGTGAGAGAGTCACATGGGGGAGGGTTAATGGGACATTTTGGGGTAGTTAAAACATTAGCCGTTTTGCAAGAACACTTCTATTGGCCACGCATGAAACAAGATGTTGAGAGGATTTGTGGTAGATGTGTCACATGTAGGCGAGCGAAATCTAGAGTACAACCCCATGGCTTATACACACCTCTTCCAATTCCTAGTGAACCATGGATTGATATTTTCAATGGATTTTGTGTTAGGTTTACCTAGGACTAAACATGGTCGAGACTCAATTTTTGTTGTTGTGGATAGATTTTCCAAGATGGCACATTTTATTCCATGTCACAAAACTGATGATGCTTCACATGTTGGTGATTTGTTCTTTAAGGAGATTGTGAGATTACATGGTATGCCTAGAAGCATTGTTTCAGATAGAGATGTTAAGTTCTTGAGTTACTTTTGGAAGACCTTTGTGGTGTAAGTTGAGGACTAAGTTATTATTTTCTACTACTTGTCATCCACAAACTGATGGTCAAACCGAAGTAGTAAATAGGAATTTATCTACTTTTTTCGGAAAAATGGTAAATAGATTCCAAAAAAAGGATGTACAAAAGTACAAGGGGCATACCCCAGGATATACAAAAAAGGAGCAGGGCACAGAAAAGGGAAAATGTAGCAAAAAAGCTACCAAACAAGGGAATTAAACCCTAAACAGCCATAAACAAATCAATACAAAGCACAGGCCACCATCAAAAGAATTGCAAAAACAAAGGCATCAAAGCCAATTACAAAGAATGGTATTAAGATTACTACGATGCTTCCAGTTAACCCTTATGAGAGCATGGATTTGAGAAATTAAGCTCTTGAGGGTAATCTCTTTAGGACAAAAAGAATTCCAAAAAAGCTACTTTGTTAAGGGCTATTATTAAAAAGAACATCAAAACATGGGAAGAATGTGATACGAACTCCGCCAATAATGTGACGAAACCCGTAACACGATTAATGTCTCGGACCGTTCTACTGTCAGATTCAATGGAAACCGCGACCCAACACCTATAACAGATGCGAACCTTGGTATAAAGGACGAAGACGCCACAATCAAGGATGGAAAACTCGATTGATAAGTCCAGGTATGAACGCCACAGAGTAAATCTGATAAGTTCGAATAGTTCTTCAAAGAACCAAAGAGAAAACTCTCACAATATTATTAATGATCAAAACTGAATATTACAAACCCTAAAACTGTTTAAATAGTTGAGGCTTAAAGTTGGGCCCTTTTAAGCCTACGAAATATTATGGTCCAATATAATTCACCCCAAAACTAAAATAAAAGGAAACTAATGAATATAAAAAATCCCTTAGTTGGCATGCAAGCCTATAATTTATTCTAGAGCTTGAATCATGGACACCCAGCCTTGTGGATCACTAGTATCCTCCTTTGGGCCACTCAGATTAGTTTCAACCCAAATTTGTTGAACCAACCCATTGAGATTGTCCTTGAACCGCTTTGCTCGCGCCCTTGTAACCGGACCAATTGGTACGTGGTTCGGATCCGCCTTTTTCGCCATACGAACTCCAAATTGAGGTTGTGATATACCGTTGGAAAGGTAATGGAGTCTATTTTACATAACAAATAAT
This sequence comes from Hydrangea macrophylla, assembly GCA_033977485.1. Taxonomy (NCBI): domain Eukaryota; kingdom Viridiplantae; phylum Streptophyta; class Magnoliopsida; order Cornales; family Hydrangeaceae; genus Hydrangea; species Hydrangea macrophylla. The sequence goes on from CM066987.1 coordinate 73,049,343, forward strand.
TCGGGGATAGGTCACTTTGAAAAGTTTTGCGGTATTTGCGATAAATGCCGATTTGATCGCCTTTTTCGCCTTCGGAAATTCACGATAAACTCGTTTTATATCCAAATATTATGTGCGATATATCGTTGGAAAGCTATTGACCTCTAGTATCCATGAAAAATATTTGAAAATTGTTATGGTACTCCGGTTCTAAAGTCAAATTTTGGTCAAACTAGTCAAACCTGGGATTCTCAGGAAGTTCTGGAAATCTTTGGGAGCCCCCAAGAGCTGACGTTTTCGCTCGATTTTCTTTTAAAACTCATTTTAATACTTTCCACATGATCTAGAATGATCTCGGAAAATTTGGATGATTTCGGTCAAACTTGTTCAATCTTGGTCAAACCTTGGTCAAACCTGGTCAAACCTTGGTCAAACTGGTCAACGGGGACTTTCTGGGAACTTCCGGGTCTTTCGGGGGTCTCTGGGAGTTGACGATTTCATCTGATTTTGCTTAAAAACTCATTTTCTTACTTTTCTTATGACATAGCATATTTCCAGAACTTTTGGTCCAAATATGGGAGTTTTCGGGCTTTCAGGGGCATGGTCATTCTGAGCATTTTGAGAAATAGAACCAACTTCCAGGAGTCCTTTTGAGTCTTTTTTGATCATTGTGAACCACCAAGCTATGGGTCTCCTAAATCTGATAGCCGAAAAAATGGGGTGTCTACAGTTTGCCCCTCTTTGGCATGAACTTGCGAGGCAACGCATGTCGCAAGCGAGTGCCAAAGCTTTGAAGAGACAGGACTTTTTGGAGGCTATAGATTTAGGATAAAAGAGCGTTGCAAAAGATGCAATGATGGTGAGGCTAGTGCTGGTCGCGCTCTGCGTGAGCTGCCTACGTATCCCAAGGAGAATCAGACCAGGACGTAGTTTGGGGCACAAAGGAGTACACAACAATTAGGCGGATGCTATGCTATATAAGTGATATGTCATGCATGGATGTGATGTGAATCGCTTCCTTAGTCCTATCATACTTAACATTCTGATCTTAGTATGAACTAGTGTTTTAGGGTGTGTGCCACTCCGAGTGGAGTTATGCCGCGCTAATGTCTCCGACTGTGGTGCAGTGGCTGACTCAGATAAAGATACAATGATTTGGAAGACTCTGGGTCTCGGGGCGAACTTCTTAAATTACAGGAAGTGTGCTTCGCAAACAAGTGAAATAGATTAGATACGCATTTTTTAGAAGACGACAGCTAAAGGAAGGTGACCGAGGGATCTTGCGATAAATGATAGGTAAGGAAGATATGGATAGATGAGAAAGCTTATGATAATCAGGAGATACGGAGTCGTGGAAGGACGGTGCTTCGTTTTCAAAATCTAGATGCGGGCGATGTTCTGATTGTTCCTGATGGCCGATTTTTGGGAGTCGGTTCCTCTTTTGTTACTTTCTGCTGGGGGTAGTGGGAACTAGTATCTTTCCGTATCTGTCCTCGAGGGATGACGTAGGGTTCTCGGAGAATCTCTCTTTTCTTGATCGGGAACCAGGACCCATCTCTGAATCTCTCACGGTTGATCAAATCTTTCAGCGCTCAATCTAAGAGGGCTGGTCAGGGCCTCCGGGAGCTAGTATCTTTCTGTTTCTGTCCTCAGGGGATGATGTAGGGTTCTCAGAGAATCTCTTTTTTCTTGATCGGGAACCAGGACCCATCTCTGAATCTCTCACGATTGATCAAACTTTCGGCGCTCAATCCAAGAGGGCCGGTCGGGGCCTCCGGGAGTTGGTATCTTTCTGTTTCTATCCTTAAGGGATGATGTAGGGTTCTCGGAGAAAATTTTTTTCCTGCTTCTTTGGTGTACCAACCAAAAACCAGGATTCGTTCCTGAAACTCTCGTGTTTGATCAAAATTTGTGACGGTCGTCCTGAAACAACCGATTCGGATCTTGGGGAGTTGATTTTTCTCAGTTTCTGCCTACTGGAGTTAGCCCTGACAACTTTTGGACTGCTGGGGGTCAAACCTCATAAATCTTGACCAAAATGGGCAACCGGGGCTGATCGAGGCTAGAAATGGGCCGAAACAGGTCAAAATGGAGTAAAACGGAGCAAAATAGAGCAAAGCGGGGCCCACAGGGAGCAGTGTCGAGGCGGTACTGGGCCACTACCACGGTGACAGTTGGGCAGTGCCGCGGCGGCTTTGGGTGGCCGGACTCCATTTGTGTATATCTCGGGTTTTTGAGCTTTTCAAGCTCATTCTTGGCCATTTTGGGGTGTTTTTGGAGCCAAAATCCGTCAAAACGCAGCTTGTGCACGCTCAAGTGAGTAATCTTACCCGTGGTTGGAATTTTAATTGGTGTTTTGGTTTCCTCTAATTTTCAAGAAGAAAGTTTAGTTTTTTACTTCCATTTTCTTTGTAGATCCATGGCTTCGTCTAAGAAGGCCAAGGAACGAATGAAAGCCGAGAGCCAAACCCCGGACTTGATTTTACGGGACCCCCAACATCATCTTTCAGCCGCGGCTCTAGCGAGCCTGGTATGTGAAACTTTCGACAGTTTAGGACTATTTCCATGCATTGTGCTAGTTTTGTGAGCCGTTGTGTGGACCTAGAGATCGTTAGAAGTTCGATTTGTGCTCAAATGTTGATTTTGTGAAATTGGACCTTGGGTCATGAATAGTGATTTTGTGCATCATTTTGTTGTCTTTGATATATGCAGGTACCGAAAGTGACATTGAAGGGCCACGGTAGCCTTGCTCACGCTTTGATGTGGTACACTCAACTCTCGCCTGCCGCCAAGAGAATGGTAGACGATGCCGGGTTTAGAGACTTTGTCCGCCTGGTTTCAAAGAGTAGCAATGATCTGGCGCATTTTTACGCTCTGGCTGAGAGATGGTGGGACACCACCAATACTTTTTACCTGCCATTTGGTGAGATGACCATGATGCCTTTTGATTTCTCTATGATTACCGGCTTGAGGGTTGGCGTGAAACGCCTGATTTTAGACTACTTCTATGAGATTGATCCTAAGGTTGTCGAGATGTTGATTGGGGTTGTTCCCCCTAATCTGCAGAGGCACTGGTTTCCTTGTGGCTAGCTTTACCTGGCCTACGGCAGATGGAATCATAACCTGAATAATTCTCAGCTTTTGAGGGTGTTTCTTCTGTATGTCCTTGGTTGCTCGATCTTTGCGACACGGAATGACCGGGTGAGCTTGAGGCTTCTTTCTTCCCTGGCGACCATTGGTGAGATCCCCTCTTACGACCGGGGCGGTGCTGCCCTAGCCCACCTTTACAAGCATATGGGTGAAGTTTCCCGGGGCGATGTCAAATCGACAGGGGGATTTTGGCGAGCTTGGGAGGTATGTACTGCATCTTTTTTTTATCTCCTGGATTTTTGATTTCTGTACTCTTTCTAATTTTCTCTTTTGCCTGTGCAGCTTTGGAACTTTGAATACCTGAAGATGTTAGCTCCTTCACCTGCTGATGAATCCGGTGAAGAAGAGGATGGCATGGCTCTTGTGCCTTTGTTCCCACGAGGCTTGAGATGGCAGAGGGATGTTGTCGGGGTAAAGAGCGGGGCCCACCAGATTGTTCTGCTCAAAAACTTCTTATCTGGGCTGACGGCTGCTAGTGTTGATTGGACACCTTGGGAGCACATTGCCTATGCTACCCTAGAGGAGATACAGGCGGTCAAACCTCTTTCCTCTTGCTGACTTCTGATGGAAAGTACTGAGAGCAGGCAATGGTTCCTCGGCGAGCGAGTGTCCCGGCAGGTGGTTGGCAGTTCGAGGTATCGCATCCCTCATGATCCTCCTGTGATGGATGATGATGACCTTTCTAGTGATGCTTTGTTGGCGGCCTTAGCTGGTACTGATGTTTAGTACCACTTTCTCTCTGAGACCGACTATGAGACTTACCGTGGCCGCTTTCTGATGCCCAACTTCCCACTCCTGGAGGTGAGTTTCTTTTACATTTTTGTCTCTATCCGTTGCCTATGTTTTTTACTCATCTTTTCCTAACTTGTTTTGTGCCTACAGCTTTGCGAGATGCACAGGAGACAGGTTCCCCCAGTTTCCGATCCTATCCCTCCTTGGGATTGGACCGTTAAAGTTTTGGGTACAGATGGCTCCCCCCAGGTTATGGAGCTGCCACGAGTCATATATGGGTATCCTACCCAGCCAGCAGGCGTCCTCAACGTCCCTTGGAGTTATGCTGAGGAGGGCCACGCCTTGGCGGCTAGCTTACGGTCTTTGGTTCTCACGCGAGACCATCGAGTATGTTTCTAATTTTGCTCTCCTTAAGGTTATGAGGTTCTAATCCTGATTTTGCCCTCGACAGATGGATGGTATGCGGCAGTTTGCCACCAATCAGATGGCGTCCTTGGTAGGTTTCTGACTCGACTTTGTTTTTGTACTTTTTGTTATTTCCCTACTGATTGCTTTCATTTTATTTGTGTGTGCAGTACCGTGGGGGTAGCGCTGGCTCATCGAGGACTAGACCGAGGTGCAGAGGTGGTAGGAGGAGGCCATCGCCGACGTACACTCCGGGTGGTCCGACAGAGGATGAAGAAGAGGAGGACTGAGGCCTCCTAAGCGGGGATTTTGTTTTATCTCCATTTCATGTTTTCGATTGGGTTATACTAGTGAATTCGGACAATGTTTAAGACAATGTGTAGGATGATGCGTAGGATGATGTGTAACCCTCGACAGAGTATTATGACATTTTGCCTTTTGAGCCAGATAGTTTCTGGTTTGAAGGCACAGTTATGTGCTTGCTTTTATTTGGTGATTATGTGACGATATACATATCTGTGCACTTGGGATTCTGTGATTGTTGATGTTACTACGATGAACAACCTTGTGATAGTGAGTCTATTTGCCTTACAGGTGGGATAGTCCGTGAAATGGGAAGGTGCTACCGAAATTTTAAATTTTGCTAGAGCCGCGATAGAAAATATGGCTTTGTATGATCCCGCTCAACTCACAGCTTGGCTGAATATGACAGATGGTGTGGAACGGATCAACCTTTTTAGCTACGGCTTGACCGAGCTGTTCTCTCTTCGCCAGATGGCTTTGAATGCTGAGTTCATGCGTTCTGCTATTGTCCACTGGGACCCGGTGAACCATGTCTTCAATTTCAATGGCCTGGAGATATGCCCCCTGTTTGAGGAGTTCTGTGCTATCCTTGGCTACGATTCTGATCATGACCTGATTCTCCCTTCTGCTGATACCCCCAGTCCTACGCGAGGCTTGGCTGAATATCTGAATTGTTCCATTACTATTTCCAGTCGGCTGATTCATGGTGAGGTTCTTGATATTACTTCCATCATAGCCCGGTATGCTTGTCCTGGGAGTCCTAGCGTATATGATGCCACCCGCGGGACCGCTCTGATATTGTGCATGACTTCACACTTTCTATTCTCGAGTGCTTCTATTGACTTAGTGCACGTGTGCCTTGGGCTGAAACTTAACAGGAATCCCATGGCCATGGTTCTGGTTAAAACCCTGAATGGTTTGGATCGCGCTTCCAATCAAGGAACGCTTCTACTTCCTGGTGCGCCTTTGGTGTTACAGGCTTGGCTCTACGAGCGCCTCCAGTTATGGACAGGTAATGTGCCGCCAGTTTATTTTTGCAGAGCCGTGCTTCATCCTAATTATACTTCTACCGATTGGGTGGGCATGATGGGTGCTTTATCTGAGGCTGACATTTGCTGGATCGTGAGGCGTTGGGGCCTTTATGCTGTGACCACTAGTCTCAGGGATTTCCAAAGAGTGTGGCTGATGGGTCTGAGAGAAACCTCCTTCTATCATCCTCGCCGATTGGCCAGACAGTACGGGCAGTTCAAGAGGTTCCCCGAGGGTTTACTGAGAGGGTCATTGCCTCCAGAGTCAGAGCCACCACTATTGCTGCTTTCATCAAGGGCTGGGCCGGTCGAGCAAGAGCTTAATTCTAGAGACCTTTGAAGAAATAAAAAAAACTAGGCTTGACTAATTCTGCTTCTTTCCTCCAAGTGTCTTTGATATTCGTGATTGCTTTCCGAAAGAACTTTTCGTGTTTTCATTTATCTCTGCTTATGTAATATTCGTAGTTTGTTTATCGGTGAACCTTGGTTACTTGGAGAACCTTGTTTTATGCATTTGGTTTTCTGAAAACATTTGTAGTATGATTTTGATCAGATGTTTGCTTTTGGTACTTATTTGAGCACGCTAGGACGACTAGAGGCAAACGAGGCGGGTGGCCGAAGTTTGCCCCTAGTATGGAGGGTGATTTCTGGGTTACGGTAAGGACCACGACTTTATTTTTCTCACACGCTCATAATTTTGCCTAGGCACCAGTTAGGTGACTAGCGAGCTCTTTTCTCTCTTTTGTTATTGCTCACCTTGGATTTAACTCTAACTTTTGCCTAGGCGTCGTTTCAGATTTTCAACCTAGCGAGCCATCCTTCTTTTCTTTTTTGAAATTCGAAAGTCTGCCTACGTACCCCCGAACGGGGATCAGGTCCAACGTAGTTCAGGCCAAAGCTTGAAAGAAATTGGGCTATCTTTGTGGGTGGAGCGACCGAACCGATGTGGTTGCCTACGTATCCCCGAGTGGGAATCAAGTCGAGCGTAGTTCGGGCCAAAGTTTGAAAGAAATTGCGCTATTTTGTGGGTGGAGCGACCGAACCGATGTGGTTGCCTACGTATCCCCGAGTGGGAATCAGGTCAAGCGTAGTTCGGGCCAAAGTTTTGAAAGAAAATGGTTTTGGGGAATGGTCAAGCATAGTACTTTTTTAGGCGATCCATGTTGATTGGTTCTTTGAATTTGACGCCATCGAGGTCCATGAGGTAGGTTACTCCTCTGGAAAGGATAGTTTTGACGATATAAGGGCCGACCCATTTGGGTTTAAACTTTTCGCGTGGATCAAAGATCGGGGCTAGCAATTCCTTAAGGACAAGGTCACCCTTGACAATTTTCCTCGGACGAACCCTTTTGTTGAAAGCGCGGGCTATCCTCTTTTGATAGATTCGGACATGGTCGACTGCCGCTAGGCGCTTTTCATCTATGAGAGCCAATTCTTTGTACCTTTCCCTTAACCAATCTGATTTTGAAATTTCACATTCTGCCATTACGAGCAGGGACGGTAGTTCTATCTCGACTGGAAATACTACTTCCATTCCATATACTAGTAAGTAAGGAGTTGCTCCTGTGGACGTCCTTATCAATGTTCTGTATTCCCAAAGTGCGAACGGTAGCTTTTTATGCCAGTCTTTGTAGGTATCGACCGATTTCTGCAGTATGGCCTTGACATTCTTGTTTGTAGCTTCGACTGCCCCATTAGTTTGTGGTCTGTACGGTGATGACTTGTGATAAGTGATTTTGTATTCCTCAAACAGATCTCTGACTTCAGCTTTGAAATGACTACCATTATCTGAGATGATCTCGTGGGGAACTCCATAACGACAGATGAGGTTCTTCTTGATGAACTTGGCCACTTCCTTGGCCCCCAACTTGCTGTAGGATGCGGCTTCTACCCATTTTGTGAAGTAGTCAATGGCCACCAAAATGTATCGATTTCCATTCGAGGCTTTCGGAATGATTTCACTGATGATATCGATTCCCCAAGTTGAGAATGGCCAATGTGAGGTCATGCTGTATAGAAGGGATGGTGGTGTATGCATCATATTTGCATGGATCTGATAGTTGTGACACCTTCTTACGTATTCGCAACAATCTTTCTCTAATGTTGTCCAGTAATACCCTTGTCTTACAATTTTCTTGGCCAACATGTGACCATTCATGTGTGGGCCGCATACCCCCTCGTGTATTTTCTCCATCATTCTTCTGGAGCTTTTTCCAAACAAGCAAGTCAGCTTGTGACCATTGTACCCTTTCTTCAACAATTTCCCATCGCAAATGATGAATTGCACTGCGAATCTTTGAATTGCCCTTTTGTCTTTCTCGGTAGACTCTTGGGGGTAAGTCCCCTTTTCTATGAAGTCCCAGACATCCTGATACCACGGTGTTTCATTCTCTTCTTCTTCGATTGCAGCGACTATATTGAACGAAGGCTCGTTCCTTTGCTCAATTACCAAAGGCATCATCCTGACTCCCACAGGAATTTTGATCATGGAGGCTAAGGTAGCCAATGAATCTGCCAGCTGGTTCTCTTCCCTAGGCAAGTAGAAGAATTTGATGTTCTTGAACTACCTTTTGAGTTGATCGAGATGATCATGATAGGGCTTCAACCTTTCTTCTTTTACTTTCCATTCTCCTCTAGCTTGTGATATAATGAGGTTTGAATCCCCGAAGACATCCAACTTCTGAACTTTCAGCTCTATGGCTGCTTCCATCCCCAGAATACATGCTTCGTATTCAACAGTGTTGTTGGTGGAGTTATAATTGAGTTTGACTGCCAACGGAGTGTGGTCCCCACTTGGTGACACTAGAATCATTCCTACTCTGTATCCTTTCATGTTGGCTGCTCCTTCAAAGTATAACTTCCACTGTTCTTCCTTGATTTCCATGACATTTTCGTCCAGAAATGGAAAGTCCCTACTTTCTTCGGAGTCAACAGCGTGCTCTGCAAGATGCTCAGCTATGGTTCTCCCTTTTACCGATTTGCTTGTAACGTACTTGATATCGAATTTGGATAGTAGAAGTAACCAACAGGATATACGATCGATCAGGGCGGGTTTTTCGAGTAGGTATTTTAGAGGATCCATACGGGATATGAGCACAACCGGGAAGGCCAGCATGTAGTGCCTCAGTCGGCGAGTGCACCAAACCAAGGTCCAACAGGTTTTTTCGAGGGTAGAGTAGTTGAGCTCATACCCAGCCATCCTCTTGCTGAGGTAATATATGGCTTTTTCGGAGTAGCTTTCTTCCCCTTCTTGGGCTAGCATGCAACCCGTGGCATTTTCAGAGACTGATAGGTAAAGAAATAAAGGCTTATGAGGAGTGGGTGGTGAAAGGACAGGCGAATTTTGAAGGTAGGCTTTTATTTTGTCGAAAGCGGCTTGGCATTGGTCATCCCATTGGAACTTTTCTCCTTTTCTCAGCAATCGGAACAAAGGATCGCATGTAGTTGTGAGTTTGGAAATGAAGCGGCTGATAAATTGGACTCTTCCGAGAAACCCTCTCACTTCCTTTTCATTCCATGATGGTGTCATTTCTAGGATTGCCTTGATCTTAGAGGGATCCACCTCTATCCCCCTTTGTGTGATGAGAAAACCCAGGAGCTTACCGGAGGTCACACCAAAAGTGCATTTCCTAGGATTCAATCTCATCTTGTATTTGCACAACCTCTCAAAAAACTTTTCCAGTGCCACCAGGTGTCCTTCTCTGTCCTTGGACTTCACGATCATGTCATCTACATACACTTCTACTTCCTTGTGAATCATGTCATGCAGCAGAGTGGTGGCAGCTCTTTGGTAGGTTGCCCCAGCATTCTTGAGTCCGAAAGGCATTACTCTATAACAGTAGGTTCCCCAAGGGGTGGTGAATGTTATTTTTTACCGATCTTCTAGCGCCATTAGAATCTAATTGTACCCCGAAAAGCCATCCATGAATGACAGTAGCTCATGTCATGCGGTGTTATCCACCAAGACATCAATGTGGGGAAGCGAGAAGTCATCCTTAGGACTGGCTTTGTTTAGATCACGGAAGTCGACGCACACACGAACTTTTCCATCTTTTTTGGGGACTGGCACGATATTGGTAACCCATTCCAGATACTCGGTGACAATGATGAACCCTGCCTTGAATTGTTTCTCCACTTCTTCTTTAACCTTGAGTGCCCATTCCGGCCTCATGCGCCTCAGTTTCTGCTTGACAGGTTTAACCTTGAATTGTTTCTCCACTTCATGTCATGCAGCAGAGTGGTGGTAGCTCTTTGGTAGGTTGCCCCAGCATTCTTGAGTCCGAAAGGCATTGCTCTATAACAGTAGGTTCCCCAACGGGTGGTGAATGTCATTTTTTACCGATCTTCTAGTGCCATTAGAATCTAATTGTACCCCGAAAAGCCATCCATGAATGACAGTAGCTCATGTCCTGCGGTGTTATCCACCAAGACATCAATGTGGGGAAGCGGGAAGTCATCCTTAGGACTGGCTTTATTTAGATCACGGAAGTCGACGCACACATGAACTTTTCCATCTTTTTTGGGGACTGGCACGATATTGGCAACCCATTCCGGATACTCGGTGACAATGATGAACCCTGCCTTGAATTGTTTCTCCACTTCTTCTTTAACCTTGAGTGCCCATTCCGGCCTCATGCGCCTCAGTTTCTGCTTGACAGGTTTAACCTTGAATTGTTTCTCCACTTCATGTCATGCAACAGAGTGGTGGTAGCTCTTTGGTAGGTTGCCCCAGCATTCTTGAGTCCGAAAGGCATTACTCTATAACAGTAGGTTCCCCAACGGGTGGTGAATGTCATTTTTTACCGATCTTTTAGTGCCATTAGAATCTAATTGTACCCCGAAAAGCCATCCATGAATGAAAGTAGCTCATGTCCTGCGGTGTTATCCACCAAGACATCAATGTAGGGAAGCGGGAAGTCATCCTTAGGACTGGCTTTGTTTAGATCACGGAAGTCGACGCACACATGAACTTTTCCATCTTCTTTGGGGACTGGCACGATATTGGCAACCCATTCCGGATACTCGGTGACAATGATGAACCCTGCCTTGAATTGTTTCTCCACTTCTTCTTTAACCTTGAGTGCCCATTCCGGCCTCATGCGCCTCAGTTTCTGCTTGACAGGTTTAGAATTTGGGAGGAGTGGACTATGATGTTGGACAATGTTGGGATCGACCCCAGGCATGTCCTCATAAGACCAAGCAAAAACATCCTTGAATTCTTTTAGAAAGAGAGTCAATTTTTCTTTTTCTTTTTTATTAAGAGTTGAGCCAATTTGCACAATTTGTGGATTATCTATTTCACCTAGGTTAACCGATAAAGTATCTTCGATTATTTCATAAGCACGTGGTTTATCAATTAGTTGCTTAAGTTCGATTGGGAGATCCTCGGAGGGATCTGTGCATTCACAAGTATTAGACACAGAGGAGTAAGCAGAATCGTCTTTCATTTCATTCATGACAAGTGAAGTGATTATATTAGATAGTGATGGGCCTACAGCAGCCGGCTCTGGTACAGACTCGATAATTGGAAGTACAGACTCTGAGGGAACAGGGGATAGGGAGACATAGATAGATGACTCTACAGCCTGGTTGCTCAGACCCTCTTCAGTTGGCTTGATCTGATCATCTTGGCTCTTGGCCCTCTTTTCTTCCTTCTTTTTAGTGAATTCTTCCCACATTTTCTCGATAGCTTCAGTGTCCAGATACTTCAACTAGTCTTCCTCCGGGGTTTTCACAACTTCTTCAGGATAGAACAGATCTTGATAGGGGGGCCTTTCACAGTCAGCAAAGATTTCAAGCCCGGGGTGCCTTCTTCTAGTGGCTTGATGGATCCAGGGTTCTGGGAACCCAAAGTAGGGGAAATCATCCCTTCATTGATGAATTGCCCATTCAAGGTTTTGCAGTACGGTGGGAGACTCCTCACCCTTTTCTTCCATGGCCTCTGTAGCTCGACGTCTTCTTCAGTGGGCTTGTACCCCAACCCAAAAGTGCCTTGCTGCCCTTTGATTTGAGGGAACTCCCAAATTCTTTGCTGGCATCGGCCCAATCCCATTACAGGGAAGTAGTTTATTTTGCGGACAATGTTGACAACTGCGGAGTGAATCTCGGGGAACCTGTCTTCATCATTGATCATGTGGACTTCTTCCATGAAGAATCCCCCGATTTCTCCTTCTTCTAGCTCAGGTATTTGGACTTCGAAGATGGGAGCGTAGTTTGGGAAAGCTTTATTATCCCAACTATTGTCGAGGATGATTTTCACCTCCTTCTCATGAATGTACTTGATCATTTGATGCACAGTGGATGATACGTCTTTGTTGACATGCAGCCAGGGCCTTCTGATCAACAAGTTGAATGAGGCAGGTATGTCCATGACTTGAAAGACTTCAGTGCTTACCAAAGATCCTACCCGGATTTGGAGAGAAACAGTTCTTATCACATTTCTCTTGGTGTTATCGTAGGCCCTTACGGATTGCACAAATGGTGTGATGTCAAGGACATTGACCCCCAAGGCGGTGGCAGTCCTTAGGGCACAAACATTTAAGGCAGAGCCTGTATCGACCAGACAAAATGGCACCTACTGTCCCTTATATCCAACAGTGATGTACAATGCTTTGTTATGTGCAGATCCTTCTGGTGGCAGGTCTTCATCAGAAAACGTAATGATTGGGTCAGGGGTAAGTGCGCCCAAGAAAGCCACCATATCTTCTGGTGCGGCGTCAATGGGGACCTCTATTCCAGCCAGGGCATTCAACACGGCTTGCCTATGCTTGTAGGATGTTACCATGATGTCCCACATCGAGAGATATGCTTGGGTTTTCTTCAACTACTTTATCAACTCATTGTCTTCCTCGATGATCTCGTCCATTTTTCCCTTTCCTTTGTCTTTGACCGGACTTTTTTCAATAACCTCGATGGTAGGCTGCAGAGGCTGATAATGACGGCCTGACCTAGTCAGATGATCAATTTCGGCAGGGGTAGGCCCTTCTACAGTCCCATCTTCTTTGAACCAGTCGCAATCTATTCCCACAAATGGTTTCTCTAGCTCATTCCAGATAGAAGCATCGCTTTCATTGTCGGGATCATACCATTTAAGGTCCACTACCCCTAGATCATGTTCTTCCAAGAAGAATAGGTCTTGTTCGTCAGCCAGCTATTGCTGCCACTCGTCATCCCCTCCGTCAATCAGATGAATTCCTACAGATTCTGGGATGTTAATGAGGGGTAAAGGGGTCACTAAAGGGGTGATATAGGTAGCAGTGTTGAAAGATATATGGTTGGACTCAATGAGGTTGATGTTTTGGTGATTCGGTAGAGGATTTTGAGTGACATGGGGCTACTTTGGAGGTGGCTCGATGATATTTTGGTCAATGAGGTCTTGGATATCATGGCGAAGGCGCATGCAATCATCAGTGTTGTGGCCAGGGGCTTGGTGGTAGGTGCATCTTTTGGACATGTCACAGTTTGGCGGGAGCGGGGTATTTCGTGGCTGGAGTAATTGGAGGTGGCCTTTTTTAAAGAGGCGATCTAAGGCTGAGGAGAGGGGGATTTCTAATTTGGCGAAGTTGCGAGGAGGCTTCCTAGGGAAAGAGCAATTGGGGGAATTAGCTTGGTTGAGAGGCTGGTATGGCCTAGGAGGGTAAGCCATAGGTTGACTGCCAAGGGCATTAAAATCCGAAGGATTACGGGAGTAGTTGGGCCTTTTTGACTGACTCGGAGGCTCTTCTTTTTTGATCTTTCCTTCCCTTATGGCATCTTCAATTCGAGTCCCAACTTCAAACAGCTCTTCGAAAGTGGAGATGGACTGATAAAACAATTTTTGATGGTAGAGCGGTTGCAGATTCCAGATTAGCATTCTCACCTGTTCCTTTTCAATCGGTCGGTGGGTCATTTGGGCCACTTTATTCCTCCATCTGCTCAGAAACGCAGCGAAGGATTCATTGTTGTTCTGCCGAGTAGTTTCCAAATCTCTGATGGTGACGTCAAGTTCTTGGTTGTAGGAGTAGTGATCAACGAATACCAGAACTATGTCTTCCCATGTCCGAGTTTCGGAAGCTTCTAAGGTAAGGAACCATGATAGTGCAGACTTCGTGAGAGTTTGTGGGAACAGCATTGCGAGGTGCTCGTGGGTACAGCCCATGGATTGGAAGATGCTCATACACAGCTTCACATGGCTCTTCGAATTTCCGGTTCCATCGAAACGGTCAATGGCAGGCATCTTGAAGTTTTCCGGTAGCTTCAGCTTAACAGGTTCAAAAAGGCCTTCCAAGTCCAGCATGTAATCATCAATCCCTTTGCTTTTCCTCCGTACACTTTCCAGCTTGTCAACCTTATGTTCTCTTGGAGCTTCTTCTCATATGAAAACGGTGGGACCCCTTGAAGCCAGTCTTCCTCCCCGTTATTCTTATGTGGGGGCGGTTCAAACCCCGGTGGTGGAAACCCAAGCGGAGGTTGCGGCCGCTACTGCTTCAATTCTTCCATGAACTTCAGAACTTGGGCTAGGCTATTAGACTGCTGGCTTATGGTTGCTCCCAACTCGATAACCTTGTTTTCTAACTCTTCTCGATTCATGCTGAAGTAAGCTGTCGGACTGATTCTGACCAAACGATTATCTGAACTCCTGACCCACGACGAGGATCCCAGCTGCTGACTTCGGGAATCTATACTGACCTGATAGATTTCGAGAGGACTAGATCAGATTTTGACAGTGATGACTTTAGACAGACAAAGACAATGATGTTTAACAAACGTGGACTGACTTGTGTAAGAATGCTCGAGACAGTGCATGCAGATTGATAGGAATGGTGTATACAAATGAGACAAGCACGCGGATGTAAGCCCCTCTATATGATGCTCCTATTTCTAACAGATAGCAGTTAAACAATTAAGGTCCTAACCATATAGAGTGTGCCAACCTTACTTTCTAGTACGATCACCAAGGGATAACAGGGGTTTCCAGGGTTCTATGGAGGCTTCTAGGAGAGACTGGGCATTTCTGGTTGATTTGGATAGAGTTTCTGGGAGAAGCTGGGATATCCGGATATAATTTCTGGCATTTGGGGTATCTGGACAGAGTTTCTGGGAGAAATGGGTTAATATGGTTATATCTGGGATATCTAGACAGAGTTTCTGGGAGAAACGGGTTAATATGGTTATATCTGGGATATCTAGGCAGAGTTTCCGGGAGAAACTGGTTAATATGTGGTGATAGTGATCATACTGTCTAGCAGGTTTTCATACTCCTATGTCTTAGGACCAACAAACAAGGTTTGCGGTGTATATCTTTGTGAGCATGGAGCAGACATCATTGTCATGGTGCCTAGGCAGGTCAACTCAATGTGATCACATGTGAGTGATTGCCTTGGGGATCATAAGAAAGAGGTTCTGTTCTATGCCACATAAGCGTCTACACCGTTCAGGTAATTCCATCAGCGCATACAGTAGTTATATCATATTATCCTATCTGAAAAGATAAATGAACAGTCCTATGAAAGGTTCTAGAAGAATCTATATGCAAAGGCTGGGTTTAGTCAAAGAGGGTCCGTTGACGAGAGTTCCAACATACCGTCAGGGAGACAGTACAAAGGTTTTTACTCTTTTTGATATACCTTGGAAGGAACAGTATCAACGGTGACTTGTGCCCTGGCACAGCAAGACCTGAACAATGTCAGCACCGCGTTTCAGACACAGTCGGGAGGGGAAATGCAGAAGTGCAATGCGGTGAACCAGACACAGAAAAAAGATGATTTTAAGGATACTTCTTATGAGTCAAACCTCTGTATTATTTTGTTTTAAAATAAAAACAAATCCCCAGTAGAGTCGCCAGATTGTGGACACGCTGGATTCCACCACTTTGTTTGTTTTAGATTGTTTTGAAAAGGAAAGAAAATGGTCCGTTGAAAACAGATACAGAGTCGCCACTTGGTCTTTAAGGAACCAAGAAACCTAATTTTGACTCACCCAAATGGATAAAGGGCAACGACCCTTCATAACCAAAGAACTTAGCTTGGGATTTTGGTACGAGAGAGGAAGGAGCCTTTGTCGCAACTAAAACACCCTCAACTCGCCCCGTCTTTTGACGGGCCTCAATTAGCACCTAAATAATCATCTTATACTATGTATGGTTCAACAATTAATACTATGATAGTATATTACATCACATAAGAAAATTTAAAATGGAAGATCCAAAGATAAGATATCATTCATAAGATCTAAGTCAAATATCATACAATGTAAAGTGAAAGATCACACAAATAAATCTAGGAAAAATCGTCTAATCATGTATCAAGTAATTAGGTTTCCCTAATCTAAAGGGGACATGAATTATTCTTGAAGCAAATAATAAAAGAAATAAAAAAAAATGCTTAGCAAGCTATTATGATGCATGTTAATCTTTGAGGAAAGAAGATTTCTCAATTCCCGGGACGGATGAGAAAGGAAGACTAGATCGAGGGAAACATGAACGTATTGATCAAGTTCATTCCTTATAATCTTCTTAGATTAGGACTCACAAAAGCCCCAAATCTTTGCATGGATTCAATGTATGTATCTAGAATGTGGCAAGGTTGTAGTGTGCTTTGTGTTCATTCCTTATAATCTTGCTTGTGTGTTTTGCCTTAGCCACATGGAGACCCATAACCATTTATTTTTTGAGTGCACTTATGCTTCTTTTATTTGGCAGGAATTGATGCAAAGGTGTGAGCTAATATAGAATGGGACAGACTGGGATGCTACTGTTCTTTGGATGGCACAACAGTGGAATGGAAAGAAGATTCATCATACTAGTCCCATCATCTGTCTTGGAGTTACTGTCTATGGAATATGGAAGGAGAGGAATGCGAGGACTTTCAAAGGTCTTTCCATTCCAAAAGAACAGTTGCTGCAACATTTGATATCACAAATCAACCTACAAATAAGGTCTCAATGGAAACATCACCCTCATATTGAGTTACATACTAGAGCCTGGTCTTAAAATTGGGGACCCTTTGTTTGTTTGGATTTGGAATTGTGTGTTTTTAAGTTACATTCTTGATCCTGGTCTTTAATTAGGGGCCCCTTTTCCTTTTTGTTTGGATCTGGATTTTTTGTGCAATTGATTTGTTAGGTGGTTTGGGTCTCTGCCCTGCCACATTTTGAGTGGCTTCTTTGCCACGGTCTTTCACGCTCGTGCTTCATGTTTTATCCTGGGGTATGCCCCTTGTACATTTGTACTTCTTTTTGGAATATATTTACCATTTTCTGAAGAAAAAAAAAAGACTTAGAAGTCTAGAATGTGTATGAATGAATGAATGAAATCATCAAGGGATATGTACAAATGTAGTATGAACTACTTCCTAAGACATGAACTAATTTGGAGTGCATGTAAGCATCAAATCAAAGGGGGGAAAGTAAAAGTATGCTTGCTATGAATATAGGACAGAACAGTAACATGATCTTTTGAAAATTGAAAAGAGGGGTTGGGAATGTTTTAAATGCATGATTTTTTATGGAGATCTTCCTTATTGTGTCTATAACACAACCCAAAAATCCGATCTTTAATAACTATCACAGATTGAGAGAAATCATATAAACAATAGAGGTTACTCAGAAACAGAGTTCGTACTGTCGACTGAAATGTCAAAACATCTTAGAAAATGAAAACAAAACATCTAGAGGCCCATGTTATACAAAACATTCCCTAAGCCACTGAAGTTCAATGGAAAAATAAGTTAGGATCACCCCTTTTGGAAAAGTTTTCTGAAAAACAACCTGAAAGTGGTCCAAGCTGCTGTGACAACAAAAACAGAATATCTGGAGAGAATGTTTGGGTCCAAATGGACCATTTTCAAGTATTTTCAAGTCAAACCAAAAATCCTGGGTGTTCTATAATGAGTTAGAAAGACTTTCCAAGTGGCCTTGCATCCATACATTGAGTATTGAGTTCTAGAGAAATCTTTGAACTCAGATCACTCACTATTTTGTCTCACTATTTTGAAGATTTTGGAAAAACAAGGTTTATCTCTTGAAATCAAAGTGAGGGTTTTAAGAAGGGTGTTTTGAAATAGAAGTTTTGAAAGCATATTTTTAATACTCAATGAAGGTTATAGCCACTTAAAATGTCAACATCAAACTCATCATCAAGAACCTCCAAGATTGTTGGAGAGACTTATTTTCATTTGAACATAACTTCAAGGATACCTTGGAGGTATTGAAGTT
Source organism: Hydrangea macrophylla (assembly GCA_033977485.1). Classification (NCBI taxonomy): domain Eukaryota; kingdom Viridiplantae; phylum Streptophyta; class Magnoliopsida; order Cornales; family Hydrangeaceae; genus Hydrangea; species Hydrangea macrophylla. The sequence continues at coordinate 73,067,132 of CM066987.1, forward strand.
ATAATCATCGTCTATCAAACATGTTTTTGATGTCAAGAGCTACTATCCATAAGGATTCACTCACCTCAAACTTCATGTCATCATCTAGATGATGATGAACTAGTAAGTAAATAAAGAAAATAAAAAAGAAATGAGGTAAGAAGAGATGAACATTGTATAAATAAGCAAATAAATAACGATCAATAGATGATAATCAATGTGATATTGGACTTGTAGTTTGATGTTTCACTCATATGTGATGACATTGGACATGGAAGTAGCTTTCTCTCTCTTAAATGCTCACTAAAATTGTGGTTAGGTGTATTAAATATGAAGTAAATAGGAGTAATGAAGTAAAAAACAAAGTTTAGAACTCACTTTTTGTTTTGAAATCAAAGAAGAAAGCTTCTTTTCTCTCTATCCTAACCTTATCTCTACAACTTTTTCTCCCAAAACTTTTCAAAGCTTACATTTGACACCCCCTAAATGAGAAGTCAAGAGGGGTTTATATAGGCCAATTTGGGGTGGTTTTGGGGTTTTAGAAGTGTTCCCATTGGCTTCAAACATCTGAAAACATAGAACTACGTCGTTTTGATTTTTAATTAATCAAAATGGACCCCCAAAAATAATTGCAAAAGTATACTATTCTGGAGGAGAGTGCCGCGGCGGCACTGGGCTTGTGTCGCGGTGGCAGTGGGCCAGTGTCGCGGCGACACTGCTCCTCAATCGTCTGGATAATCCTGTTTAGACCTCCAGAGGTTCCGGTATTCGCGAAAAGGTCCTATTTCGTCCAAAATTCACAGAAAATGCATACGAACTCCAAATTGAGGTTGTGATATACCGTTGGAAAGGTAATGAAGTCTATTTTACATAAAAAATAATTTGGGGATAGGTCACTTTGAAAAGTTTTGCGGTATTTGCGATAAAAGACGATTTGATCGCCTTCGAAAATTCACGATAAACTCGTTTTAAATCTAAAAATTATGTGCGATATACCGTTGGAAAGCTATTGACCTCTAGTATCCATGAAAAATATTTGAAAATTGTTACGGTGCACCGGTTCTAAAGTCAAATTTTGGTCAAACTTGGGATTCCCGGGAAGTTCTGAAAATCTTTGGGAGCCCCCAAGAGCTAACGTTTTCGCTCGATTTTCTTTTAAAACTCATTTTAATACTTTCCACATGATCTAGAATGATCCTGGCGAATTTGGACGATTTCGATCAAACTTGGTCAAACTTGGTCAAATCTTGGTCAAACCTAGTCAAACCTTGGTCAAACTGGTTAACAGGGACTTTTCGGGAACTTCCGGGTCTTCCGGGGGTCTCTGGGAGCTGACGATTTCATTTGATTTTGCTTAAAAACTCATTTTCTTACTTTTCTTATGACATAGCATGTTTCCAAACCTTTTGGTCCAAATCTGGGAGTTTTCGAGCTTTCAGGGGCATTTTGGTCATTCTGAGCATTTTGAGAAATAGAACCAACTTCCAGGAGTCCTTTTGAGTCTTTTTCGATCACTGTGAACCACCAAGCTATGAGTCTCCTAAATCTGATAGCCGAAAAAATGGGGTGTCTACAGAGGCCCTAACTGGCTCTCTTGGATTGAGCACCACAAGATTTGATCAACCACGCAAGATTCAGAGGTAGGTCGTGGTTCCCGATCATGGAACAGTTAAGAGAGATTCTTTGAGAGTCCTACACCATCCCCCGAGGACAAAACAGAGAAGTATCAGCTACAGAAGGCCCTAAACGACTCTCTTGGATTGAGCACCACAAGGTTTGATCAACCGCAAGAGATTCAGAGACGGGTCCTGGTTCCCTATCAAGAAATAGTTAAGAAAGATTCCCAGAAGTCTCCCACTGTCCCTGGCAAAAAATAGCAAAAAACAGAACCGAGATCAATCGCCAAGATCTACTAGAGCACCGCCCGTATTCCGATTCTCAAGACGAACGCTATCTATGCACTGCCCCGCGTCTTTCGATTATCATGAGCTTTCTCACCTGTCGGCTATCTTCAAAATGCCCCAACTACCGGTTATTGCAAGATCCTTCCGTCATCTTTGGTTGTCATCATCAAGGACCCCCGCATCCGATCCCTTCTGCTTGTTAAGCGCACTTCCCAAAATTCAAGAAGTTTTCCCCAAGACCCAGAGTCTTCAACACCTTGGTATCCTTGTCAGATCAACCACTGCATTAGGGACAAATAAGCATTGGCACGGCATAAGTCCACTCGGGGTAACACAGCACTAACTCACACAAAGATCAGAACACTAGACATGATAGGACGCAGAAGACAACTCATTGACATCCATGCATTGCATATCATTCTCATAAGCATAACATCCGCTGCTCTAATGTGTATTTGCATTTTTGATTTTATCCCTTGTTCCCCCGAACTACGTCCTGGTCTGATTTTCCTTGGGATACGTAGGCAGCTCACGCAGAACACGACCAGTCCTAGCCCCAGCATCGTGTTTTTTTTATCCTTGCATCTTTTGCAACGCTTTTATCCTAAATCTATAGCCTCCAAAAGTCCCGTCTCTTGGAAGCTTTGGCACTCGCTTGCGACATGCGTTGCCTCGCAAGTTCATGCCAAAGAGGGGCAAACTATAGACACCCCATTTTGTCGGCTATCAGATTTAGGAGACCCATAGCTTGGTGGTTCACAATGATCAAAAAGACTTAAAACGGACTCATGGAAGTTAGTTCTATTTCTCAAAATGCTCAGAATGACCGAAATACCCCTGAAAGCCCAAAAACTCCCAGATTTGGACCGAAAGTTTTGGAAACATGCTACGTTGTAAGAAAAGTGATAGAAAGAGTTTCAAAGCAAAATCAGATGAAATCGTCAGCTCCCAGAGACCCCCGGAAGTCCCGGAAGTTCCCGAAAAGTCCCCGTTGATCGGTTTGACCGATGTTTGACCAGATTTGACCAAGGTTTGATCAAAATCATCCAAATTCGCCGAAAAGTTCTGAGAACATGCTAGATCATGTGAAAGGCACTATAACAAGTTTCAAAAGAAAATTGAACAAAAACGTCAGCTCCCGGGAGTTCCCAGAGGTTCCTAGAACTTCCTGGAGGTCCCTGGTTTGACTAGTTTGACTAAAAGTTGACTTTAAAATAGAAGCACTATATCATTTTTCAAACATATTTCATGGAAACTAGAGGTCAATAGCTTTCCAATGGTATATCGCGCATAATTCCTGGATTTAAAACGAATTTATTATGAATTTCTAAAGGTGAAAAAGGCGATCAAATCGGCTTTTATCGCGAATACCACAAAACTTTTCAAAGTGAGCTATCTCCAAACTATTTTTTTTTACGAAAAATAGACTCCATTACCTTTCCAAAGGTATATCACAAGCTCAGTTTGGAGTTTATATACATTTTCTATGAATTTCGAACGAAATAGGGCCTTTTCGCCAATACGGGAACCTCTAGGGGCCTAAAAGGAATTATCTGGACGAATGAGGAGTAGTGCTGCCGCGGCACTGGCCCATTGCCACCATGACACTTTCCATCAGAATAGTCCAATTTTTCAATTTTTTTTGGGGGCCCATTTTGATTAATTAGAAACTAAAACGACGTAGCTCTATGTTTTCAGTTGTTTGGGACCAATGGGAGTACTTCTAAAACCCCAAAACCACCATAAATTGGCCTATATAAACCCCCTTGACTTCTCATTTTGGGGGTGTCAAATGCAAGCTTTGAAAAGTTTTAAAGAGAAAGTTGTAGAGATAAGGTTAGAGTGGAGAGAAAAGATGCTTCCTTCTCTGATTTTCAAACAAGAAAGTGAGTTATAAACTTTGTTTTTACTTCATTACTTCTATTTACTTCACTTTCAATACACCCAACTACCATTTTAGTGGGCATTTATGAGAGAGAAAGCTACTTCCATGTCCAAAGTCACCATATATGAGTGAAACATCAAGCTACAAGTCCAAAATCATCATGAATATCATCTATTGATTGCTATATACTTGTTTGTTTACTTTGAAGTTCATCTCCTCTTATCTCATTTCTTTTTCTTTCTTCTTGTTTACTTACTAGTTCATCATCATCAAGATGAGGACGTGAAGTTTAAGGTGAGTAAATCCTTATGGATAGTAGCTCTTGACCTCAAAAGCATGTTTGATAGATGATGATTACAACCTCAATACATCCCCATGTATTCTTGAGGCTATTTCCAAAATAAAACAAATCTTTTCCAACAATCTTGGATGTTCTCCAAATGAGTTTGATGTTGATGTTCTAAGGAGTTTTAATCCTTTTTGAGTGCTGAAAATATACTTTCAAAGCCCCTATTTCAAAACCCCTCTAAAACCCCAATATTAGGATTCTAAGAAATAAACCTTATTTCTCTCAAAAAATCTTCAAAACAGTGAGTTGTTTGATTTCAAAACATTATTCTGAGTTCAATACTCAAGGTATGGATGCAAGACCACTTGGAAAGTCTTCCTAAGTCATTATAGAACATCCATGATTTTTGGCTTGAATTGAAAGGTCTTGAAAGGGGTCCATTTTTGTCCAAACATTCCTTCCAAACATTCTGTCTTTACTGTCACAGCAGCTTGGTTGACTTTCAACTTGTTTTCCAGAAAACTTTTCCAAAAAGAGTGGTCCCAACTTATTTTTCCCTTAAAACTTCAATGTCTTAGGAAACTTTCCGTATAATATGGGCCTCTGGATGTTTTTTTTTTTTTAATTTTCTAATATTTTTCAACATTTCAGTTGATAATACGAACTCTGTTTCTGAGTGTGACCTCCATTGTTTATATGATTTCTCTCAATCTATAATAGTTATTGAGGCTTGGCTTTTTGATATGTGTTCTAGACACAATAAGGATGATCTCCATAAAAATCATGCATTGAAAACATTCCTAACCCTACTTTCCATTTTCCACAAGATCAAGTCACTATTCTGTCCACTATTCACAGCAAGTATACTTTTACTTCCGGTCATCCTTTGATTTGATGCTTACATGCACTCCAAATTTGTTCATATCTTAGGAAGTAGTCCATACTACATTTGTACATATCCCATGATGATTCCCTTCATGCATTCATTCATATTACAGATTTCTAAGTCACTTTAGAAAGTCCATGTACACAAACACACTACAACCTTTACACATTCTAGGATCATACATTGCATCCATGCAAGATTTGGGGTTTTTGTGACTCCTAATCTAAGAAGATTATTGATCGAGAGAGAACAAATCCAAATTATACACCTTAACTCACATTTGTTAGCTATTTTTATCCTGTTTTTACGTAGTTTTACTTTATTTTCTATTTTCTATCAGGTTATAGAATAAAACAAGGAGATCTGGTTAAATAAGGTGAAAAAGCAAGCAGAAAGAAGTTGGAAAAAGCCCTTCGCGCGAGCGGCCCGCTCACGGGAGATCCCAAAATTCGCTCGTGTGACCCGCGCGCGTGACCTAACCAATTATGCGCTTGCGCGGCCCGCTCGCGCGATCCGTACAAAAATCAAAGTTGCGTAATATGCTCTACTGAAGAATCCTGTGCAAACGAGACTGCTTAATGACGTCCGGATTGGAAATTATAGCTGTTTTAGGTAGTTTCGGTATAGGAAAGCTTAAAAAAATTCCTTGTGAACTCTATATATATGGAGATTTTATAAGTTTTTGGGGGTTACACACATCTAGGGAGCTATTCATATACATTCATTCAAGGCTTTGAAGGCAAGGGAGAAGAGCAAGTTTGAAGGTCTCTCATGGCTTCCATCCAACCAATCTTCATGCTTTCAACCATCATGAACAACTAAACTCCTAATCTAGGGTTTCAATGAAACCCTAGCTATGTAAAGGGGGATTTTCTGTGCTTTTCTACTCTAAGATTTTATGTTTTGGGATAGTGATTGTATGTTGGTGGATTATTTATATATAATCAGTTTTAATGTTAATAATCAATAGTATTTTGGATCTATTCTTGTCTTAGATTTTTCCTTATGCTTTTTGAACTCAATAGTCCTTGATTTCTGTGATTGATAGGAGTATTTACATACAATGGTGCTTATGTGACTGTGATGTTTACATCTTTTATAATCCATGCTTAGGAAAGATGAGTTATGCTACACCCTAGTTATAGGTAGATAATTCATGTGAACCATAGATGGATTATGCTTAGATTGAACTAATAATATTCTCTTGACGATACTATTGGGCTTGTAGCTACAATAGATCATAACTATCCAAACATAGAACTTAGATTAGAAAGTATAGAACCCCAATGCATAGTTAGTGGTGGAATTTTAATCCTAGATCTCATCTCTATATATTCAAATCAACTTTAAATTTTGCATACAAGTTTACTTAGATTTACTTCTAAATTTTATTCTAAAATTTCATAGTTTACTTCATAGTTTAATTAGTAGTAATAATCAAATTCTAAACCAATCAAACTCCCGATTTTCTTATAACTAGCTAGATTAGATTGTAGTAATTAAAGGATTAAAAATTAACAATCTCTGTGGGTTCGACCTTTACTTTCCACACTACAAATCTTTTGAAAGTAAAGCACAAATAAGCATAAATTTATATCTTGATTTTGACAAGATCAATTTTTGGCGCCGTTGCCGGGGATTGAAATAGTTTTTACCGTTAATTATTAGAATCGTAATTTACGTAGTTAGTAAATATTAGTTTCCATTTTATTTTCGTGGTTTTTTGCTTTATTTTTTAGTCGCTAAAATTATCCTTGTTTCCACAGATCTCAAATCGTCAATTCTAGCAAGATCGAGTGGAGCAGCTGTGCACGTCAACGGAGCTTACGCGGACCTGCAAGAAAATAAATTGCAATCAATTTAAAATTACCAAGTAAATCCGTCATTTAAATTTCGCATCGAACCACTGTAAGTCAGGGCGCTGTGATGCAATACTTGCATTAGGGTAGGTGTGGAGTGAGCATTGCATTAGCTAGGAAACCCGGGGTGCTGGGCTTGACGCGGTCATTGCATTACAGGATAATTTCATGCATCATATTAGTCTTGTGTGCTTGCATGCTTGGTTATTAGCGTAGTTTTTTTTAATTGAGTCAGTCCTTAGTTTATGTATGGTACTCGTTCAACTAAACCTAAATTGAATCCGCTCAATCTCGAACTTGAACGCACACTTAGAGGCCTTAGGACATCAACACAAGCTCCAAGAGCTCGGTTGATGTTAGACGATGAGTCCACACCGGAACCGTCATCTTCGTTTGAATCGGAAATCCGTAGTACCCTTAACCGTTTAAGAAAAACTAAAACGATAAAAATCGAACCGATTCCAATGGCCGATTTTGGACATAACCGGAATAATGGAAACAATCAGAATAATGGGGATAATCTTAACATACCCCCACCACCACCATTAAAGGACTATTTCACTCCTACTGCCTACACACCACCGTCGTGTATTGCATTACCGGAAGTGACGGCAGCTCATTTTGAAATCAAATCATCAACTATTGCGCTCCTGCCGTCATTTCACGGGCGTGTTAAGGAGGACCCTTATAATCATCTAGGCGAATTTCAGGGTATCTGTGCAACTTTAAAGATTCAGAACTTAACAGATGATGAGTTTAAAATGCGTCTTTTCCCGTTTTCACTTAAAGATAAGGCGAAGTACTGGATCCAATCGTTGGAGCCAAATTCAATAAGAACATGGGATGAGTTGCAAACTGCGTTCCTACAAAAATTCTTCCCCATAACTAGGACGAATCAGATTAGAAAGCAAATAACTAATTTTACAATGCAAGATGGGGAAACACTTTACGATACATGGGAACAGTTTAAAGAACTTTTACGTTCTTGCCCTCATCACCAGATACCCAAATGGCAGTTGGTGCAAGTCTTCTATGAAGGATTAATTCCCGCCGTCTGAAACACCGTCGACGCTATTTGTGCGGGGACGTTCCTCCACAAGAGTGCCGATGAAGCATGGAAGATATTTGAAACTTTAAGTGAAAACTCTATGCACCAAGCAGTATCTGTACGACCTGAGGGACACCTTATACCTCACCTAAAGAGAGAGGCGAAAGTTGAGTCTAATCATTCATATGAAATCCAAGAATTAAATAGAAAAATGGACCAACTTATGATGATGGGCCGCATGCAAGGGCCACCTCCTTCTGCTGAAATATGCCAGTTATGCTCGGATTCATCGCATTCGACATTAGCATGTCCGTCCGCGTCCCAGTTCCCAGAATTTGTGGAACAACATATAAATGCTGTCCAATAGTTCCAACGACCCAATTATAACCCCGGGGGTTATAAACCGGACTCGACATGGGGAGCTCACCCGAACCTTTCTTGGAACTCTAATAGTGAGAAACCATATTCGAAACTCGATACGACGAATTTTCCTAATGCGTATCGGCAACAACCTAATCAGTATAAGCAATCTCAAAATCAACAAAATCAATACCAACAGTCACCCTGATGGGAATCAAGGAGCACCAAAGGATCCATTACAAGTCCCAGTTGGACCAATTACAAGGGCAAGGGCTAAACGGTTCAAAGAAGCAGTTAATGGGCTGATCCACGAAGTTTGGGCTAACTCCAAAGTAGTGAAGGCCAAGATGGGACCACATAATGATAAGGGGTTGACTAATGTTATCCAGGCCATAGAAGGAGCTGATTAGGTGTAATGGACGTTTTTTTGGCATTTGGAAGATGATTTGAAGATACTACTTGCCAACTGCCAACTACCTGTCATTATTTTTAGCTTCCAACTACTTGCTTTATTGTAACTGCTTGTTATTATTGTAGTTGTCTTTGTAATTCAGTTATAAAAGGGGAATCAGTTCTGAATGAAATCATTTTGAGTGAGAGTAAACCTCTTTGGTTCTTTTAGAACTCTTTGAACTTATCAGATTTCCATCTGTGGCGTTCTAACTCCGACTTATCAAGCAGTCTTCCACAACTGTTTGTGGCGTCATCACATACCTTCCATTCCTATCTTAGAGAAACGATCTGGGAGCAAATTTCATACGGGTTCCTTCACTTCGTGGGCGGAATTTGTATCATTTGGTATCAGAGCCTGGCTCTAAGTCAGGTTACTATCTTTATTTGTGTTTCTGTAGGTTCTGTTTGTTCTTCAGTTTTATCTTTATCAGTACCTAGGTTCTGCTTGATCTTGTTCCGTATTCAGTTTTATATTCGTGTTTGATTAAAAAAAAAAAAAAAACTCCATCTGTGATTCGCACTTCTTATTTCACTATCGTTTTTGAAACTGTTCGTATTGTTTTTTTTTCAGTACCTTTCGTGTCACTGCCATCTAGTTCAGTGATTCGTAGTTCTGTATTTGGTAAATTGGTCATATCGGTCTTGTATTGAACGTGATCTTTAAAAAAAAAAAAAAAAAAAAAAAAGAAGAGAAGAAAAGGAAAGAAGAGAAGAGATCGGTAAGCCAAAAAAAAAAAAGAGTACAAAAACTCGGCTTAAAATTTTATTTTTGTTTTACAATATTTGGGGTCTAAGAAGTCCAAATCTGACCTTACTCCATAGTGTAAAAAAAAAAAAAAATTTCGAAAATTCCATTTTTTTTTTGTGCTATTGGAAACCTAGTCTTCCGCATTCGTTTTAGTCGTGCTCTCAATTTCCAAATTCGATTGGTCTAGTTTGGGAGTGGATTGTTACTAAGAAATCTGATTCTTGTTTGATTAGTTTGATAAGAACCAAGCGAGATTTACTACGAGTGGAAAAAGGCAAGAGAGGTGAGCATATTAGAGGGTAAAAGCCAAAATTTCTTGAGTGAAACACGTGAGGGAGTGAGAATCTGTTTCTAACCCACTTTTGCAGGAATCATGGCTCTAAACCAAGATAGAAACCCAAATGAAGAAGATCAACAACAGGTTATTCCAAATCTGCAAATCCAAGCTTTAATGGGAGAAATGAGACGGATGATGAGGGCGGAACTAGAGCAGTTGCATGATAGGATGGATAGGGTAGAAGAGGGAACACAACGGGGGCAGCCACGAATTGCTCCTAATGCACAAAGAAGGGAGAGAGTTCATGAAGAGGAAGGATATTTTGGGGAAGGGTTTGGTGAGGAAGATGATGGGGATCCAAATATCCACAATAGGAGAAATGGTGGGCGGTTTAGAGTAGCTAGGAATCGGGAAGATAACAATTTGGGTAGTATTAAGTTGCAGATTCCGTCATTTCAAGGTAAAAACGATCCGGAGGTTTATCTTGAATGGGAAAGGAAGGTGGAATTGGTGTTTGAATGTCACAACTATTCCGAGCTTAAAAAGGTCAAACTTGCAGCCATTGAGTTTTCTGACTATGCTATTGTTTGGTGGGATCAATTGGTGATAAACAGGAGAAGAAATAGAGATCGACCCATTGAGACGTGGGAAGAAATGAAAACCGTGATGAGGAGGCGATTTGTGCCAAGCCATTACTACCGGGAGTTGTACCAGAAATTGCAAGGCCTTAGACAAGGTACCCGGAGTGTAGATGATTATTATCAGGAAATGGAAATGGCTATGATCTGAGCAAATGTAGAGGAGGACCGGGAGGCAACTATGGCTAGGTTTTTGGGTGGTTTGAACCGAGAAATTGCCAATTTGGTGGAATTGCAGCATTATGTGGAACTGGAGGATATGGTACACATGGCTGTCAAGATTGAGCGCCAACTCAAGAGGGGGGACAGCAACGCACGACGTAATCCTACCTCGAGTTCTTCTTGGAAGCCGCATTCCGTGCAAAAGGAAGAAAAGCAAGTCGCGGCTAAACCCAAGACTGAACAAATGCAAGAGAAGGCTAGCCATGGGAATCAAGAAAAGACTGATTCTTCCAATACTCGAAATCGTGATATCAAGTGTTTTAAATGCCAAGGTAGGGGTCATATAGCAAGCCAATGTCCAAACAAAAGGGTTATGGTGTTGCGAGATGATGGTGAAATTGAGACCGAGGATGAAGATGTTACCGACTCTATGCCACCATTGGAGGACGTAGGTTGTGAGGAGTACGCAGTTCATGGTGATTTGTTGGTAACAAGGAGGGCTTTGAGTATGCAGGCTAAAGAAGAGGAAGAGGTGCAGCGAGAAAATATCTTTCATACTCGATGCCATGTGCAAAACAAGGTGTGTAGTGTGATTATTGATGGAGGTAGTTGTACAAATGTTGCTAGCACTACGATGGTGGAGAAATTAGGGCTGCCAACAATTACACACCCCCGGCCTTATAAATTGCAATGGCTCAATGATTCTGGAGAAATAAGAGTTACTAAACAGGTGATGGTTTCTTTCCGCATCGGAAAATATGAAGATGAAGTTTTGTGTGATGTAGTCCCGATGCAAGCAGGACATTTACTGTTAGGCCGACCATGGCAATTCGATCGGCGAGTCAAGCATGATGGATTCACCAACAAATACTCTTTTGTACTCAATCAAAAACCAATCACTCTTGTTCCATTGACACCAAAACAGGTTTATGAGGATCAAGTGAGGATGCAAAAAGAGAGTGATCAAGAGAAAAAGAGTGAAAAAAAGAGAGAAATCGAGAAAATTGAGAGAGAAAAAGAAAAGAAAGGTGAAGTCATTGAGAGAAAAAAAGAGGGAAAACAAAAGAATTTTTATGCAAGAGCGAGTGAGATAAAAAGAGCGTTGTTTTCAAATCAGCCTATACTTGTACTTTTATACAAGGAGGCATTTTTGAACACTAACGAACTTAACCCCTCTTTGCCTAGTTCTATTGTGACTCTTTTGCAGGATTATGAGGATGTTTTTCCCGAGGAAACACCCCATGGTTTACCACCAATCCGAGGGATTGAGCATTGTATTGATTTCGTGCTCGGAGCAACTATTCCAAATAAACCAGCCTATAGAAGTAATCCGGAGGAGACAAAGGAACTTCAAAAGCAGGTTAGTGAATTGATGGAAAAGGGGTACGTAAGGGAAAGCATGAGTCCATGTGCAGTTCCAGTGCTGTTAGTACCTAAGAAGGATGGGACATGGAGAATGTGTGTTGACTGCCGAGCCATCAACAACATAACGGTAAAGTATCGCCATCCTATCCCTCGTTTAGATGATATGATAGATGAGCTTCATGGTTCTTGTGTGTTTTCTAAGATTGATTTAAAAAGTGGTTATCATCAGATTCGAATGAAAGAAGGAGATGAATGGAAAACTGCCTTTAAAACAAAATATGGTTTATATGAGTGGTTAGTTATGCCTTTTGGTTTAACTAATGCTCCAAGCACTTTTATGAGACTTATGAACCATGTTTTGCGTGCATTTATAGGCAAATTTGTTGTTGTCTACTTTGATGATATCCTCATTTATAGCAAAAACTTGGTTGATCATGAAGTACATTTGAAATCTGTTTTAGATGTGCTTAGGGAAGAAAAGTTATTTGCTAATTTGAAAAAGTGTACTTTTGGCACCGATAAACTTGTATTTCTGGGATTTGTTGTTAGTGCACAAGGTATACAGGTTGATGAAGAGAAAGTGCGGGCAATACAAGATTGGCCAAGTCCCGCAAGTGTAGGAAATGTTTGAAGTTTTCATGGACTTGCTAGTTTTTACCGGCGGTTTGTGAAAGATTTCAGCAACATAGCCGCACCACTCACTGAAGTTATCAAAAAGAATGTTGGGTTCAAATGGGGTGAAGAACAAGAGAAGGCATTTCAGTTGATCAAACAAAAGCTGACCAATGCACCCTTATTGGCTTTACCTAACTTTTCAAAGATGTTTGAGATTGAATGTGATGCTTCAGGTTTAGGGATCGGCGCTGTTCTTATGCAAGGACGGCCAATTGCATACTTTAGTGAGAAATTAAGTGGGGCAGCCTTGAACTACCCTACTTATGACAAGGAGTAGTATGCATTGGTTCGAGCTTTAGAGACATGGCAGCACTACTTATGGCCTAAGGAGTTTGTGATTCACACTGATCATGAATCCTTGAAGCATTTGAAAGGCCAACACAAGCTGAACAAGAGACATGCACGATGGGTGGAGTTCATAGAGACTTTTCCATACGTCATTCGGTACAAACAGGGTAAGGAAAACATTGTTGCAGATGCACTTCCCCGCAGGTGTACCCTACTCTCTACTCTTGATGCTAAATTGCTTGGGTTTGAACATGTTAAAGAATTATATGCCAGTGATCCTGATTTCAATGTTGAGTATCAATCTTGTGAGAAAAATGCTAGTGGGAAGTATTTTAGGCATGATGGTTTCTTATTTCGAGAGAATAAGTTGTGTGTGCCTAATTGTTCTTTGAGAGATTTGCTAGTGAGGGAATCCCATGGTGGAGGGTTAATGGGGCACTTTGGCATTGTTAAAACATTAGCTGTGTTGCAGGAACATTTCTATTGGCCACATATGAAAAGGGATGTTGAGAGAATTTGTGATAGGTGTGTCACGTGTAGGCAAGCAAAATCCCGAGTGCAACCCCATGGTTTATACACACCACTGCCCGTTCCTAATGCACCTTGGATTGATATCTCGATGGACTTTATGTTAGGTTTACCTAGGTCAAAACGAGGTAGAGATTCAGTTTTTGTGGTTGTGGATCGATTTTCTAAAATGGCACATTTTATTCCATGTCACAAAACTGATGATGCTTCACATGTTGTTGACTTGTTCTTTAGAGAGATTGTGAGATTGCATGGAATGCCTCGGACCATAGTTTCAGATAGAGATGCTAAGTTCTTAAGTTACTTTTGGAAGACCTTGTGGTGTAAGTTAGGAACTAAGTTATTGTTCTCTACTACTTGTCATCCACAAACTGATGGTCAAACTGAAGTAGTAAACAGGTCTTTGTCTACTTTGTTGAGGGCCATTATTCAAAAGAACATCAAAACTTGGGAAGAATGTTTACCGCATGTTGAGTTTGCTTATAATCGTTCTGTTCATTCTGCTACTAAGTTTTCACCATTTGAAATTGTTTATGGTTTTAATCCTTTAACTCGATTGGATTTAACTCCATTACCTTTATCTGAATGTGTTAACTTAGATGGAAAGAAAAAGGCTGAATTTGTTAAGCAGGTACATGAGAAAGCAAAGCTCAACATCGAGAGGAGGACAGAGCAATATGAAAAACAGGCAAATAAAGGGCGCCGACAACTGATTTTTGAACCTGGAGATTGGGTTTGGTTGCACCTAAGGAAAGAAAGATTCCCAGCGCAAAGGCGTTCTAAGCTACTTCCGAGGGGCGATGGCCCTTTTCAAGTTCTGGAGCGTATCAATGACAATGCATACAAGTTGGATTTGCCAGGTGAGTACAATGTTAGTGCTACATTCAATGTCACTGATTTAAGTCCTTTTGATGTAGGTGATGATTTGAGGACAAATCCTTTCCAAGAGGGAGGGAATGATGGGAATCAAGGAGCACCAAAGGATCCATTACAAGTCCCAGTTGGACCAATTACAAGGGCAAGGGCTAAACGGTTCAAAGAAGCAGTTAATGGGCTGATCCACGAAGTTTGGGCTAACTCCAAAGTAGTGAAGGCCAAGATGGGACCACATAATGATAAGGGGTTGACTAATGTTATACAGGCCATAGAAGGAGCTGATTAGGTGTAATGGACATTTTTTTGGCATTTGGAAGATGATTTGAAGATACTACTTGCCAACTGCCAACTACCTGTCATTATTTTTAGCTTCCAACTACTTGCTTTATTGTAACTGCTTGTTATTATTGTAGTTGTCTTTGTAATTCAGTTATAAAAGGGGATGTATCCATCATAAGCAAATCAGTTCTGAATGAAATCATTTTGAGTGAGAGTAAACCTCTTTGGTTCTTTTAGAACTCTTTGAACTTATCAGATTTCCATCTGTGGCGTTCTAACTCCGACTTATCAAGCAGTCTTCCACAACTGTTTGTGGCGTCATCACATACCTTCCATTCCTATCTTAGAGAAACGATCTGGGAGCAAATTTCATACGGGTTCCTTCACTTCGTGGGCGGAATTCGTATCACACCCTCCGCACTAATCCTCCAAGAGATAAAAATTTCGAAGAGAGCATGTTAGCGTCATTAAAAAACCTCGAAGCTCAGTCACAATCACAATCGCAACTTGTTAACTCCCACACGCAGTCAATAGCTAAATTGGAATCCCAGATGGGCCAGCTTGCTAATACCTTGAATCGTCGTAATGAGGGAAAGCTACCAAGTCAACCTGTGCAAAATCCTAAGGGTCAGTATGAGGTGAGTTTGGCGAGTGATCAAGTTAATGCTGTCTCAACAAGGACCACCGAATGTCCTGAGGAGGTCGTACCTCCTCCCGAGGCAAGAAAAGAAACATGTAAAGAAAAAGAAAAGAGTGAAAAGGAAGAGAATGTAACTCCAGTTTCAAAAGACGCTAATCCTCTATTATCTACTAAAACATCTAAAGCAGCGAATCCTTCCGATTATGTGCCCAGAATGCCATTCCCACCGAGCGGGGAAGCCCCGGCTCACTTCACTAGAAAAAGCACGAAACCGGAAGATATTCTTGAAATATTTAAAGAAGTAAAAATCAATATTCCACTACTAGATGCGATTAAACAGATACCTCCGTACGCTAAATTCTTAAAGGATCTATGCACTCAGAAGAGAAAGTCTAGAAACCATTTATCTAAGAAAGTTTTCTTAACGGAAAAGGTTAGCTCCATGTTTCATAACAATACTCTAAAATACAAGGATCCCGGTACCTCAATCATCGCTTGTCACATCGGGGATAAATACATTCATCTGGCTCTCCTTGATTTAGGAGCGAGTGTGAATTTGCTCCTTATTCGGTATATGAACATTTGGGTTTAGGAGAACTGAAACAGACAGCAGCCACTTTACAACTAGCCGATAGGTCAATTAAAGTTCCACGGGGAGTAGTGGAAGATGTTTTGGTCAAAGTTGATAGATGCTACTATCCGGTAGATTTTATCGTTCTAGACACCAAACCCGTCCTAGATGAATTAGTCAAACAAGTTCCAGTCATTCTAGGCCGACCTTTTCTAGCCACGGCTAATTCGATTATTAACTGTAGGACTGGTGTGATGGACATAACTTTTCGTAACATGACTGTGCGTCTTAACGTCTTCAATGCATCTAACCAACCATATAGAGATGATGAAGAGGCAGACTGCTATGCCATAGACTTAATAGATGAATTAGTCAAAGAGGCAGTGCCTTTTATGTTAACTAAAGAAGCCTTGGAAGCATGCCTATCGCATTTCAATTTTAATGATTTCAACATTGACACAAATGTTGAAGATGTAAATACCTTATTGGAATCAGTAAACACGACCAATGCACTTCCATGGAAACCTAAAATAGAGGCTTTACTGCCTCTTGCACATGAACCAGCCGTACCATCCATTGAGTGCCCTCCAACACTCGAACTTAAGCCATTGCCGGATTCTCTAAAATATGCATTCCTAGGATCTAACGTGACCCTTCCAGTCATAATCGCATCAAATTTAACTAAAATTCAGGAAGCACAGCTAATCGAGGTTCTAGGTAATCATAAAAAGGCGATTGGATGGACAGTCGTCGATCTAAAAGGAATTAACCCGTCCGTTTCCATGCATAGAATAAATTTAGAAGAAAGTGCTAAACCTTCTAGGGAAATGCAACGACGTCTCAACCCTAACATGAAAGAAGTGGTTATGAAGGAAGTTATAAAACTCTTAGATGCCGGTATTATCTACCCGATCTCCGATAGCAATTGGGTCAGCCCAACTCAGGTTGTCCCAAAGAAATCGGGTATCACGGTCGTACCAAACGAAAAGGGAGTCCTTATACCCACCCGGCAAACTACTGGTTGGCGAGTATGTATTGACTATAGAAAACTTCATTCGATGACTCGTAAGGACCACTTCCCTCTTCCATTTATTGATCAAATCCTCGAACGTCTGTCCGGTCAGAGTTATTATTGCTTCTTAGATGGATACTCTGGTTATAACCAGGTGCTCGTTTACTCCGATGACCAAGAAAAGACGACATTCACATGTCCCTTTGGAACCTTTGCCTACCGTCGTATGCCGTTTGGCTTGTGCAATGCATCGGCAACCATTCAACGGTGTATGATGGCAATTTTCTCGGATATGGTTGAGAAATTTCTTGAGGTATTTATGGATGATTTCTCCATTTTCGGACCTACATTCGATGAATGCCTTACAAATCTCACAAAAGTCCTCACCCGGTACGAGGAAGAAAATTTAGTATTAAGTTGGGAAAAGAGCCATTTCATGGTTCAAGAGGGAATAGTCTTGGGTCACGTTGTTTCCAAGAGAGGTATAGAGGTTGATAAAGCGAAAATTGAGTTAATAGACAAACTTCCACCGCCATCATCCATTCGTCAGATCCATTCCTTCCTAGGTCATGCCGGTTTCTATAGACGATTTATCAAGGGCTTTAGTAAAATTTTACGTCCCTTGTGCAACCTGCTTGCCAAGGATGCTCCTTTGTCTTTGACAACGACTGTCTGAAGGCTTTTGAAATGTTGCACACCTTACTATCCACGGCTCCGGTAATCCAATCCCCCGATTGGTCCCTACCATTTGAATTGATGTGCGATGCTTCTGATTAGGCCGTAGGAGCAGTTTTGGGGCAAAAAGTTAATAAAATCCCTCACGTAATTTACTATGCGAGTAAAACACTAAATGACGCGCAATTGAATTACACGACTACGGAAAAAGAATTATTGGCGGTTGTGTTTGCCCTAGACAAGTTTCGATCATATCTTTTAGGGTCAAAAGTCATTGTGTATACAGATCACGCCGCATTACGTCATCTATTGAATAAGAAAGATACGAAACCCAGATTAATCCGATGGATTTTACTCCTTCAAGAGTTTAATTATGAAATACGGGATAAAAAGGGTTCTAAAAATGTAGTAGCTGACCACTTGTCACGAATTCTTATAGAATCTAACGATCTTACCCCCCTAAAGGATTCATTTCCGGACGAACAATTATTTTCATTATCCACCATCAAGCGTCCATGGTTCAGTGATATCGTCAACTTCTTAGCTACAGGACATATCCCGAATAAGTGGTCTCGTTTAGACAAAGATCGGTTCTTTTCTCAAATTAAACATTACTACTGGGACGACCCACTGTTACTTAAACACTGTTCTGATCAAATTATACGACGTTGTGTTCCGGAGAGTGAGTTCAATTCTATATTAAACTTCTGTCACTCGCTAGAATGCGGAGGACACTTTGGTGGCTGGCGTACGGCCGCTAAAGTCCTCCAAAGTGGATTATATTGGCCAACACTGTTTAAAGACGCACATGAATTCTATCAGAAATGCGTACGTTGTCAACAAACAGGTAACATGTCACGTCATGATGCAATGCCCCTGACCCCAATTCTTATTATAGAAATATTTGATGTGTGGGGCATCGACTTTATGGGTCCGTTTCCCTCGTCTTGTGGTTTCGAATACATTTTAGTCGCGGTCAACTATGTTTCTAAGTGGGTGGAGGCAGTGGAGACGAGAATCAACGACCATAAAGTAGTGGTTCAATTTATAAAAGATAATATATTTTGTCGGTTCGGTACGCCACGGGCAATTATAAGCGACGGGGGTAAACATTTCTGTAATCGTTACTTCGAAGCCCTCGTCCGAAAATATTCCGTCACCCATAAAGTAGGAACCGCATACCACCCGCAAACCCAAGGCTAAGTTGAAGTGTCTAATAGAGAGGTAAAAAGTATATTAGAAAAAATGGTACATCCAGACCGTAAAGATTGGTCACAACGACTGACCGATGCGCTTTGGGCTTATCGCACAGCTTTTAAAACTCCTGTTGGGATGTCTCCTTACCGACTAGTATTTGGAAAAGCGTGCCACCTACCCGTGGAACTGGAACATCGATCCTATTGGGCCGTAAAAACGCTTAACCAAGATATAAAAGCGGCAGGATGCCATCGTAAACTTCAATTGCAAGAACTCGAAGAATTGAGAAAGGAAGCGTATGAAAATTCGAGAATCTATAAAGAACGATCTAAAGCTTTCCACGATAAAATGATTATAAGAAAGAATTTCGAAGTTGGACAACGCGTATGGTTATTTAACTCGAAATTAAGGTTGTTTCCGGGTAAGTTACGGTCCCGATGGGACGGTCCGTTCACTATAACACAAGTGTTCCCGCATGGGGCGATCGAAATTCAAGATACAAATGGTGGAACACCGTTCAAGGTAAACGGACAACGACTTAAGCCGTACCGGTTGGAAGAGACAGAAGAAAAAGAAATCGAATCTATAGATCTGATAGATCCGATCTATTTAGACTGAGCCTTGCATCGGTCGAGCTAGCGACGTAAAACTTAGCGCTTCTTGGGAGGAAACCCAAGATTTTATTAACATTTTCTTTAGTTTTGTTCATTTTTTTTAGTAGTTTTCGGCCAATGTCTAAGCTTTTAAATACCCAAAAGATGAAAATTTTACATTATAGAACATTTTAACAAGAAAACAGAAAAGAAAAATGAGAAAATAGCATATCGCGCGCGCGGCCCGCTCGCGCGAACGATCGCTCACGCGAGCTTCTCCCTTAGATAAAATTTTTGAAACTTTTAGAAGCCTCAGCGTCTGCTCGCACCTGAAATCGCGCGCGCGAGACACCTCGCTAGAGCGGTCTGCTGGAGCGAAGTTGGGACTTAGAAATTTTTTCCAAATAAACGAACAGGGAGCCTCAACTTTCCCTCGCGCCTCAAATCGCGGGCATGAGGTACTCGCTGGAGCGGTCCGCTCGGGCGGACTTTACACTTATAAAATTTTTTTATGAAACCGAAAACAAAGTCTCAGCTTCACCTCGCGGGGGGATCCGCGTGCGCGAAGCTCGCTCGCACGAGGTTTCCGTCCCTTTAAATACAGGGCTGAGCCCTAATTTTCAGAAAACCCTCTCTCTCTCTCTCTCTCTCTCTTCGTTTTTCTCTCTCTCGGCGATTCTCTCTCTTTCCTCTCTCCACCACAACCCACCACCTTCTACCACCACACCACCACTGATCATCACCACCTTCTACCATCACATCGTCGTCGGATCACCAAACGAGTCGCCGCCACTGCCGTTCACTTCGCACAATACCGCGGCCAACACACCCCCAAACCTCGAGATCCAACCTCAGTAATCTCAGGTAACTATACTCTTATATATATATATACATATATAGATCCTTAAATTTGTTGATAGGTTTATATAGATACTTTCGATTCGTATATGGATTCACACATGTTTTCATACACAGATATATATATGTTAGGGTTTAGGTATTTGGGGATTTCTACATATCTATGTATATCAATTTATATATATACGAATATCACAAGTCATGTACCCTCTTATATACATATAGACCCATATATAGATCTTTATACACACCCCCACATACATATATAGTACACACATTGAATTGTCAAGAGTCAAAACGCTAACTCTAAGATTGGAACCACACATAATTGACATTAATCCTATCTTCCCAGGATAACACTTATATATTTAGGGTTTTTGTTGAAATTTAATTCCATAAGTGAGTACCTTTTTTATTGTATTTTCGGATTTGTGGAGGTCTGTTTATACATATACATATTTGTAGGGATTCAGATCATCACATATTAAACCGTATATAGTTGAGCACACTCCCACTGCGAAATTCTGTTTGTTCAAACAAATTATTAACGCACACACTTATGTCGTTATTAGTTTCACGTGCCCTTGTACGAAATCAACTTAGTTGAGACCATTATCGATTAACGGTGCAATTTACGAACAGTAACGATCAATGTTTTACCATGTTTACGCATGCTGAATCTAACAACTTTTCGTGTGACAATTTACAATCTAATTTGTTGTTGGCGATCAGCTTTGTCAATACAGATCTTGATTTGTACCTACACTGCTTTAGACCCTAATGTTAGAAAACCATAAGGATATATATATATATATATATATATATTTATGTATACAAAGACAAATATTTTGATGTTCCGACCTATATACATACCTGGTTATGAAGTCTCGAACCCGAGCTTCTATCCACATATTGACTACGTCTTGTGGATTCATACGCATATACATTTACAGAATCCAATCATTTAATTGAGAAGTAGTCGTAGAATAATCAAGTTATCATGTTCATTGCGTTTTAATTATGTTCACCTTCGAATGAGTACGTAGACATTAGTTTTGAAGGTTCATACATGGAGTATGAAATCATATACTAGAACTCTAGCTTTATTTACTTTGTTTCCTTTTCCAATCATCCCACGTTTGCGCTCGTTATTCTAATCATGTATGCAACAAGCATCCTACTAAAATCAAATGTGAATCCGAGTGTTTCCATAATTAATATTTATAACCGGAATTTGATTCGGAAATGATTTAATTTAATGAATTTTGACGTCGCATTGACGTATTAACCCAACTTGTGACCATCGTAAGAAACATTCAAATTCTTGTTTTTGACATAAGCGTCAATTATCTACATTGCTATTAACACGCGGCAAGTACCCCGCGACTTGCCGCAAAGTGTGTGCGCTTGTCGGGACAGTGGGTGAGAAGGGACCGGCTCTTCTCACAGTTGCTGGGTGTTCCCTCGTGAATCCCAATTTTTTTTTTTTTTTTAACTGTTGAAATGCTTTGTATTGATTGTGTCCCTTGCCGGGATGATTTTTCTTGCAGGTGACCCATTTCCCCTTTCCCTTCTATTTTCTTTTTCTGGGCATAAACCAATTTTAAAGCCCGCATTTTCAAATTTTTTCTAAAATTTATACACCTTTCTTTTACAAATGACAAAACAAACCGTAAAATCTGCCTCTTCGTCCCAACCACCTCAGAAATGATCAAAAGGAAAAGAAAAACAGATAGGACCACCACCACCACCGCCCCCAGACGACCCAAACCCGAACGAACTAGGCCCAAAATACGCCACTCGAGGCCTCAACTACGAGGCCGCTATAGACGCTGAGTACTTCGCGTCTGATAAAGACACGAAGTGGGGCCACAGCAACCTAGCCGCCCATAAGTTGGCCCCACAGATTTATTTTAGGAACCCAGATTTAATCAGCTACCCCCGCGTCGTCTGCCTCTTTTATCAAAACCTCTGCTACCATAAACAATCACTAAGCCAGCACGCCTTCCTGTCCACCACCATTGATGGCCACGACATTACCCTCAACCCAGATAACATCGCTGAAATCCTCCAACTCCCCTCCCATTCTTACCAAGTTCCAAAACTAAACGTCTTATCCAAAGCCCACTCCTTCATACACATTATTCAGGACATGTGTGGCGGCCGCTCTAGGTTGGGGCAATCTATTCGACGATCGCACATGCCCCGCCAGATGTGGTTCGTTGACCATGTCTTTAAATGAAACCTGTACCCCCTTGGTCATGAACAGGAACGGACCAAGGAAATTCACCATGCCCTCCACGCTGTTTACCGCAGCGATTGGTTTCACCCTGGCCTGATTATTATAGAGGGCATGCGTCTTGCGGCCCATGCCATTGACCACTCCCTTGATTTTAAGCTTCTTCTGCCCTACCCTCGCACTATCACCACTATTCTCTGGGCTAAGGCCTTTCCTATTCCTGCCGATGAGTCCATTGACGCACATATTCCAGAGTTTGCTTCCGCTGATTGGAAGTTGAGCTTGGATCGACTAGACCTGGAGGTTAGGAGGGCCCGAGAGCAGGCCCAAGCCCGTCGTGAGCAGGCAGCCCAACATCCACCCCCTCCTTAGGATTCCCCGTACACTTGGACGTATGGGGAAGTGTGTGCTTTCCGAGGTGAGACGCTGCACTTGCAGTCATACATGAGGTCCTTTTTCCAGCTTCATCATCCTGATCAGCTGGAGGACATTCTTGCTTAGGGAGAGGCATCTTACCAGTCGGCGTTTCCGCGACAGGCACAGCAGGTGGCCGAGGAGGGAGTAGAGGAGCAGGGAGAGGTACAGGGTGAGGAGGAGGAGGCTGGAGATGATGGTGATGATGACGATGGGAGTGACGATGATGGGGATGGTGATGGTACTACTGGCCAGGGGAGTACGGGGCTGGAGCTGGTTTTGATTGAGGGTGGTGAGGACTAGACTAGGTTTTGGGGGGGAGTGTTTGGACATTTATTTTTCCTTTTTCATGTATTTAGTGGGTGGTTTAGACATTTTTAGACAGTTTGGCATGTATATTCTTTTATTATTCCTGTGTTTTTACTTTTCGTATGTCTATTTATTATTATTAGGATTTTGCTGTACCCGGCTTTGACCGGTTAGTTTACTTTCTGTCTTTTGGTTTACTTTTGAGCAGTTGGTCTGTAATTATATTATTTTTCTTTTGTTGCCTCTCGTTTATAGTTATGTTATTAATGTTGCCTCTAATTCGTCACAACTTGACATTGTTATTCATTACCGCTCCAATTTCATGTTCGGCTATATAATGTCTCATTTATTCACTTGGAAGCAAGTGTCGTTGAATTACTATTGAATAGCAATCTCACCAACCATTGCACTAGAACAGGGGTCTCTTCGGTTCAGGTTTGGGGGTAATTCTGTTTGAATTTAAATGCACACGTACATTGTCTACATTTACAAATTTGACATTTATTACGGTTGTACATTCAAGCAAATGGTAGCGTTAAGTTTCTTGTTTTCAGTAACTCAAACTAATAAGGTTAAATTGTGACTTAATTTTTGGTTTCAGGTTTTTGTTTTTCTAAAATCCGTATAGTACCTCGACCCTTATATATCATCTACATCCTCATAGCATGGATCATCCGATCTCTCCTCCTTCGTCACCTGATAGGTCCCCGAGTCAGTCGAGTTATTGTTCTGACTTTAGCTCGCTTTCTGATACACCTACACTGAGTCTTAAGGTAGCCAAACCTGCCGGTCCCGGCCGGTACCGTCATCGTCCTCGTAAGCCTAGTCCTATATGTACTTATTCTTCCGACGAGGATGATCTGTTTGGTGATGACCCTACCGCTATTGATGGCCTTTATGGCGCTCCCCCTACATCTTCCGAGTCTTCTTCGTCTGAATCGGCCGATTCATCGACCGATGATGACGACGAGGGTGTGGTTTCTGGTTTAGCTGCTAGTTCATTATCTGACCCTGTTGAGTCTACTGTGCCTCCGACTGAGGTTACCTATCCATATAGGGACCTCTCGGATTATGTACCGGATGTTGTTCGACAGCGTCCGGGTCACCCTGACTGGTCCCCTGAGGACATTGCTTCGATATTTGTGCCTTATTCCGGTCCTGAGGATGATAGGGTTGATTTGGGTCCGAGTGTCATAGAGGAGATTGAGGAGGGAGTGAGTCCGGAGCTACATGCTGATTTTTATGAGATGGGACCACCATTCGACCCTGCGGAGCACCCGGAGTGGGAGCTAGTTGATTGGTACTTTCGATCTGGTGTGCCGCTACCGTCCGACATTTTTCGTGGTGTGGACGTCTTGGTGATCTTCTACGAGGACTACATTCATGTCATTGTCATGTTCCCATCTGCATAGGGACATGCAGTGCTTTGGTTTGGGGGAGTATATGGATATTCTTTTTAGTATTGTCGTTTTATTTTTCATTTTATTTTTAGTACTTCAGATTATTTTTGTTCAGTTTCTTCTGTTAGTTCGTTATTTTGTTATTTCGTTCATTTGTTATTTCTTTTAGTATTTTGAAAGTATTTTGAAAAAAAAATATTATAAAAAAATAGTTTCTTCATATTGTTCAATGTTGCATTATTTCTGTTTGTAATTAGATTTCATTGAGATTTTGGAATTTAGAGAGTATGTAATTTGATGTCTACCGAATCTATGAAGGTATGTCTTGAGAGTATATATCCTTAGAATCATTGTTTTGTATCTTATACTTGCATATCTTGTTGCACGGTACGTAGTCAGATGGATATCTAGTAACATTTGAACTATAATATAACTTGGATTTCTAAATAGTAATATTATGGAGACTAAACCCGGTAAGCTTTAGAGCCTTTCATCCTTTTGAGGGTTTCAATTTATTATTATCGAATCTCTTTGACATATCGCACTATTTTGTTGATTAGTCTCATTATTCATTTATTTTGATTGAGAGTCGAGTCGTTATTATAATTACCATGTTTAAGAAAAAATATAGAAGAAAAAAAATAGTTCCTAATCATAACATTGAAGAATCATGTGCCTTTAGAAAATGACACTAGGTCATCTGTTCTAATACACCTTTTTGACCTTTGGCCTACCCAATATAAATATTTTTATCCCTCGTTAACCCTTTGGGCCTTTAAATAAGCCATTTCCTTGTTCACCTATTATCCTACCTACTCCGATATGGAGTTCGCCACTATAAAAACTGACCTAACCCATGTCCAAAAGTAGTTAGAGAATAGTTTTTCATAAAGAAATCGAGCTAAGAAACGACTAAAAAAAAAAAAAAAAGATATACGAATCTCTTGGAAGAGATAAAGAAAAGAAAAAAAAAAAGAGAAATAACTAGTTATTGTAGTAAAGCCCTTGCGTTACACATCAATGCTATTTCTAGATACTTACGGACTCTTTGAATCCCTTTTACCCCTCCTTTCTGAACCTTAACCCTCGACCAATGCTACAACCCATATAAAGTCCTAGTTGATTCTATGGAAACATGATTTGAATATGGAACCGATAAAGGAAAGGGAATATACACATGGTAGTAATGATATTCACTTGATGATTGATATCTATTCATGAGACTATTTTATTTTCGTCGTGTCGTACGTTGTTCCGTGTCATATGCGAGTTTATTAGTTGCACGATAATTCTTCCTCGCATATACATACATATGAGTGTTTACACCTGTTTCAAAATGATTTTATTTTAGAGTGTAATAACAACGTGAGATTTGTAGTCGAAGCATCACTAGATAGTTATCCGATTTATATTCCAAGTTCAGAGTCGCCGTGTATCCACTTGACTACTAATTCACACAGTGTTAGAGTCAATCGTTCTATTTTTCATCTTCGGGTTTTTGATATATTCTATTGATTCTGGTGATATATGTTTTCAGAATATTTTTCATGGTGTAGGAAGGCATATTATTGTTTTACTCCTGATAATGTAAAAGTTTCATGTGAAGTTGATTTTATAAAAGGAGGATGTTAACATTGAAATATTGTAGATTTTGAATAATATTTTTATTTTTACAAGTTAATAAAGGTGGTTGTGGGTGACTTGTTGACGAGAACCCTCACGAGACTTCACTCGTCCAACTAGGGACACCTAGAGGTTTAAAAGGCTTGTTGCACAGGCTAAGTGGAATCGTTATCCATACGAAAATGGAGTAGTTTTATTCTTTTTGCTCGAGGACTAGCAAGATGTAGGTTTGGGGGTGTGATCGGGAGAGAACAAATCCGAATTATACACCTTAACTAACATTTGTTAGCTGTTTTTATCCTGTTTTTACGTAGTTTTACTTTATTTTCTATTTTCTGTCAGGTTATAGAAGAAAACAAGGAGATCTGGT
Source organism: Hydrangea macrophylla (assembly GCA_033977485.1). NCBI lineage: Eukaryota > Viridiplantae > Streptophyta > Magnoliopsida > Cornales > Hydrangeaceae > Hydrangea > Hydrangea macrophylla. The sequence goes on from CM066987.1 coordinate 73,093,532, forward strand.
TAAATAAGGTGAAAAAGCAAGCAGAAAGAAGTTGGAAAAAGCCCTTCGCGCGAGCGGCCCGCTAGCGCGAGATCCCAGAATTCGCTCGCGCGACCCGCTCGCGCGATCCGTACAAAAATCAAAGTTGCGTAATATGCTCTACTGAAGAATCCTGTGCAAACGAGACTGCTTAATGACGTCCGGATTGGAAATTATAGCTGTTTTAGGTAGTTTCGGGATAGGAAAGCTTAAAAAATTTCCTTGTGAACTCTATATATATGGAGATTTTATAAGTTTTTGGGGGTTACACACATCTAGGGAGCTATTCATATACATTCATTCAAGGCTTTGAAGGCAAGGGAGAAGAGCAAGTTTGAAGGTCTCTCGTGGCTTCCATCCAACCAATCTTCATGCTTTCAACCATCATGAACAACTAAACTCCTAATCTAAGATTTTATGTTTTGGGATAGTGATTGTATGTTGGTGGATTATTTATATATAATCAGTTTTAATGTTAATAATCAATAGTATTTTGGATCTATTCTTGTCTTAGATTTTTCCTTATGCTTTTTGAACTCAATAGTCCTTAATTTCTGTGATTGATAGGAGTATTTACATACAATGGTGCTTATGTGATTGTGAAGTTTACATCTTTTATAATCCATGCTTAGGAAAGATGAGTTATGCTACACCCTAGTTATAGGTAGATAATTCATGTGAACCATAGATGGATTATGCTTAGATTGAACTAATAACATTCTCTTGACGATACTATTGGGCTTGTAGCTACAATAGATCATAACTATCCAAACATAGAACTTAGATTAGAAAGTATAGAACCCCAATGCATAGTTAGTGGTGGAATTGTAATCCTAGATCTCATCTCCATATATTCAAATCAACTTTAAATTTTGCATACAAGTTTACTTAGATTTACTTCTAGATTTTATTCTAAAATTTCATAGTTTACTTCATAGTTTAATTAGTAGTAATAATCAAATTCTAAACCAATCAAACTCCCGATTTTCTTATAACTAGCTAGATTAGATTTTAGTAATTAAAGGATTAAAAATTAACAATCTCTGTAGGTTCGACCTTTACTTTCCACACTACAAATCTTTTGAAAGTAAAGCACAAATAAGCATACTTTTATATCTTGATTTTGACAAGATCAATTATAAGGAATGAACTTGATCACACGTTCATGCTCCCCCTCGATCTAATCTTCCTTTCTCATCCGTCTCGGGGATTGAGAGGTCTTCTTTTCTCAAAGATTAACATACATCATACTAGCTTGCTAAGCATATTTTTTATTTCTTTGATTTATTTGTTTCAAGAACAATTCATGTCCCCTTTCTAGACTAGGAAAACTTGATTACTTGACATGTGATTAGACGATTTTTCCTAGGTTTGTTTATGTGATCTTTCACTTCTGCATTGTGTGATATTTGGCTTAGATCTTATGAATGATATCTTATCTTTTGATCTTTCATTTCATGATTCTTATGAGATGTAATATACTATCATAGTATTAATTGTCGAACCAAACATAGTATAAGATGATTATTTGGATGCTAATTGAGGTCCGTCGAAAGACGGGGCGTGTTGAGGGTGTTTTAGTCGTGACAAAGGCTCCTTCCTCTCTCGTACCAAAACCCCGAGCCAAGTTCTTTGGCTATGAAAGGCCGTTGCCCTTTATCCGTTTAGGTGAGTCAAATTAGGTTTCTTAGTTCCTTAAAGACCAAGTGGCGACTTTGTATCTGTTTTCAACAGACCTTCTTTTCTTCAAATCAATCTTTTCCTTTCAAAACAAACAAAAAGAGAAGCAGAATTTCGCGTGTCCACACCAGGTCCCACTTCCTCAAAAGATAACTCAGGTCAGCTTGGAGGCGCAATCCAGACTCATCCAGATAGTTTCCTATACAAATTAGTAGACTAATGGAATGTGAAAATTGTGCCTAATCCGATTAGGAAACTCGCACAATTTGTACTTAACACACCCAATCAGATTGGATAGCTTAGCCGATACAGTTTCCATGTATGAGGAGGCATCTTGCAAGTATAAAAGAGGCCTCTCACCCTCGACAAAGGGGAGAATGAATCAACGATCATTCACCTTCTACACAATACTCACCATAGACTTGTGCAGCCCGCCCAGTCGAACTCTGGTAGTTCCAGTCTATTGTTGGTTCACCAAAGGTCACCGGTTATTTCATAACATAGTAAAAGTGCTCAGACACACCATGTGGATGTAGGTCTCTTCGTTAAAAGGGCCGAACCATATATAATTTCTCTTGTCTTCTTTCTCTTACGTTATACCAAATTTTGGTGTCATCATTGACGACATCCTTCTAGCTGGGAACGAGATGAGTTCCATTATCGCACTAAAGAGTGATTGTCCTCTTAATTTTAGAATGAGGGCATGGGTAGAACTAAATATGTGTTGGGAGTTTAGATTATGAGAGATCGTTCTCAGAACTTTATGTGTTTATCTCAAGAAACTTACATAATGAAGGTTCCAAAATTTTTTTCACATAAAAAACTAAAAGCCCGTAGACATCCCAGTTTTAAAAGGACTATCCTTGACCTTAGATCAATGTCTTAAGAATAATGAGAAAAGAAAACTCTGCAGCTGTTCGAGAAGTTATTTTTGATTGAGGAGTTTTTATAGTGACTAGACTCTTCTCCTCATAGTGATGTAGTTGTACTGATCTACAGTGATAGCACATAAGCCTTAGCATATGCAAAAGATCTTACGAGCCATTGGGTAATCCTAGCACATAAACATTCATTTTTGTCACATTTAAGATGTAATTATGTAAAAGGGAAGTTGTCTAAAGGCGAAGTCCTATGGCAACATGGTGGCTGATCTTTTTGACCAAGCCCATTGCCAAAGATGTGTTCTTTATAGGATTTGATATGCTTAGACATTTTTGTACTTGACATCAATATTATTTTTTTTTTTTTTTTTTTGGTAATCGGGGGTGTCCGGGCCAGCTTGCGCGCACCTCGACTAATCCCCCGAGGCCTGGAGGCGCCGGGTGAATACTCCAGTGGCCACGCTCCCCATGACTCGAACACTAAACCTCTTGGGTAGTACACCCAAGAAGCTTACCACTCGACCACAAGGAACTTGGTTGACATCAATATTATTATTATCTATTAATAATAATAATAGTTGGTTTCAATATATATTTGTTATATGAATAGATTGGATGCACATTTCTTTAATGTCACCGGGCTTGAATCGACCTGCTCGCACGGTGATTCACCTTGGCCCATATAAAGTGATGTAGGACATATGTGTCCATGGCGCTTAGATAGCGGGCAAGATGAGCCATTTGTGTTAATGGCCTTTTGGAAGCTGGCTAGGATATGTGTGTCCATAGTACTAAGAATGCGATCTAGAACACTTATATCTAGATAGTATAAGAACAATGAGCTGGATATAAATCTTATTATCTTTATATGTCGTCTTAGCTTAGAGCCAAGATGAGACCTAAAGTTTGGTACTTGGTCAAACATAGAGAGCACCCACAACTTTATGTAGCCTATTTGTAGCTGATTATGAGTTTTCAAACAGATGCCGATCGGAGCGACTGTGCTGGAAATGTCAGGTTAGATTGTTATGTAACGTCTAGACTAAAATTCGTATGGCATTACTTTTACCACTAAGTGACATGCCCATTTATATGGAAGAACGCCATTACAAACATATCATGCTGTATGTGCTCTTTTGCAATCGTTTGTGGAAGAATAGATTAATCCATATTTCATTGATGTGTGAGCCACGTAGTCTCCCTGTAACGGGGATTCTACAAAAGTTACCTTACGACTTAAGACCATGTTATGAAGAGGACACTTGATGACCCTACTTTACTATGCCATCCTAGGATAAAGAGATAAATACCATCATATGGGGCACGTCTAGGAAAGCGGTCTAGTTAGTTGGATTGACATTAGTAGGTAGGGAAGATTCTTCGCTAACACACCATGTTTTGTGACTCATTAGCTAGCTAGTGACAATCGTATACGTACTGAGTGTCATGGGTACATTACATATATGGGGTATAGCACTGCTTTTCTAAAGGATTATGAGTGCTAGATCCTATGTGGTTGAATTTGTCTGGGTAAATACACGAGAAGCTTCCGAGTGATGCGTTTTGCTAGTTATGTGATTGACTTAGCATCTCAGCTCCTGTCGCTGTACGTTTCTTTTTTGTGAAGTCGAACATTCTATTTTCCATATGAGGAGATGATGAAACTTGAAATCTGAGAGATTTTGTTTGGCTATCCTGTATGGGTGAGTGGGAGATGTTAGCATTTTGTGGGTTATGGGCCACCCACATAATCAAAGTATATATATATGTGTGTATATATATATATGTGCCTAACATACGCATAAACACAACTCTCAACATCACAAAACAGCTACCTCTCTCTCTCTCTCTCTCTTCGGTTTCTCTATCTAGCTTAATCGCACACAAAGCTTGGGATTTAGTGCGTGGAAACAAAGGGGGTGTCTCTAGTAGGCATTCTCACGGCCTGTTCGAAGCACAAGAGTGTATCGGAGGCACCAATGTGCAGGAACTCATAGGTGAAGATGTCGGGCTCATAACAATGCTACCAAAAAGATCCATCAGATTTACTCCGAAATGTTTACACCCTGTATGATTGTATAATGCATATTTACACCAATAATAATAGGTTCATAGATCTACGTGTTACTTTCACACTAATGCATTACCAAGAATGAGCTAGCAATATTTGATACCTCTTTTTTAATAATTAAATAAAAAATTATACTCATATCCTTTCTTCTCCCCTTACCAAATCCTCAAATAGTCATCAGCCAATTATGTGTATACTTATTTATATAATGATAAATTGCTACAAGATGAGACACCTCCTCAAATGCACTTATAGAGGTGAGATTGCACAGAACAAAAATCCACTTTTTTTTTTTTGGATATGAAAACAAATGTTTCTTCTATACTATATAAGTTACATCATTTTTTCCGAATATATATATATATATATACATATATATATATATATATATATATATAAGTTACATCATCCCATCGAAAGGTAGTTATTTACCCTTTGACATGAATATTTTGTTCAAAAAGTATAATTGGAACCACTTTATATTCTCTGGTAGCAAAAGGCACATAGGATGCAAGGTTAAAAAGGAAAAAAAAAAAATAATAATACTAATTAAAATTTGCTCAATAAAGAAAAAGTGTAATTTTGCTTACTTTAAAATTGCTTATCCTTATTTTTTATTAGCTAATGCGATGGGGTCCAGTACTTTATACTATTAATTAATTCTCATTTAATACTGAATACCACTGCATTAGCCAATAAAAGAGGAGAGTGAACAATTTTGAGGTGAGCAAAAATACATTCTAAAGAGAAAGGTAAAATTTTATTTTAAGAGCCTATTTAAAAATACTTAAAATAGATTTGTACACTTTTTTTTTTGTCAAAGTCCTTGTACATTTCAAGTCTGAGAGTCTCCCTCTTTATTAAATTCTTGTTTAAGTAAAGATTATGAGAAATTATAGTGGTTCTAGACCACCAGATTTGAGAGCTTTTTTGCTCACCCAATTTTAGTGTGCTAATGCTTATTATTCAAGTCTCTCATTGGTCAATGCAGTAGGATCCAGATTAAACATCATTAATTAAATCTTAGATCCCACTACATTGGCCAATAGGAGGCTTGGGTGAGCATTGGCACACCAAAAATCGGGTGAGCAAAACTATTTTCACCAGATTTTCAAGCTATATGGTGGTTTTGGACCCCACAAAATTGGGTTTCCGTGCTCAATTGCTCGACTTTGGTGCGCAGAGTTGATCTAATTAATTTTTCAACAATGCTACAAACATCGAAAAAGTGCACCGAAATGGTGCACCGAATGATCGGTACCCTCTATTTCGGTGGGACTCATGCCCTGTACACGTGAGTCCCACCGAAATGAAGGGCATCAATCATTCGGTGCACTATTTCGGTACACTTTGTCGGTGCCCGAAGACTTACTCTTAATTTGTTTCATTCATTCAATATTTTTGGTGTCGCCCAAAGTCTAAACTACCACATCAACTTGCTGAGTTGATGCCACCAGTCCATGCCACTCAAACAAGAAATACTATTGTGCAATTTATAAAATACAAAAATTTAGGATAAATTACAAATTACACCTCTGTAGTTTGTAGATTGTGCAAATTACACCTTATGATTTTAATTTTGACAATTTATACCCTACAATTCGAAAATTGTGCAAAAACCACCCAATCACAAAAAAACAAGGGCACAATGGAAATATCACATTATTTTCAGCCCAAAATAACCCCATGTGCAGGGGCGGACCCAGAAGTATAGTTCAGTGGGAGCAGAAGCTTATATAAGGATTCAGGGACAGAGCCCCGACCCGATTTTATTTTTTATTTTTGGATAGAAATAGTATAATTCTATGTGGGGGTTTTTTTTTGTACAAAGAAATATATCCTTTAACCTTTCACGAAAATTTTGTATCATAAGCTTAATTAGTTATTTATATTTATCAATTTCACTGTCCCAAAACTGTGTATAGGCTTCTGCTCCCACTTAGGGGTAAAAATTGATAACCGATAACCGAATCGACCGACCGAAACAAAAAATCCCCCAAGCTACAAACCGACCCGACCAAAACTGACAATAACCGATTAAAACCGACCATTCGATCGGTTTTGAAAATGCCTAAAATCGAACAAAACCGAACCGAACCGACCGACTTTCACCCCTACTCCCACTGAACTACACTCATAGGTCTGTCCTAACACATAAGGTCATTTTAGACTGAAAATAATATGATATTCCCATTGTACTATTGCTTTTTTTGTAATTGGGTGAATTTGGTGTAATTTTCAAACTGTAAGGTATCAATCGCCAAACTTAAAACCACAAGATGTAATTTGCACAACTCTCAAACTACATAGGTATAACTTGTCATGAACCATAAAAGATAGACCACTTGTTTGGTTTTCAAACAGTGGTAATTTTCAAAAGAAAATCAAACCTAGAACCGAGAAGTCAGTGTCACCATCTTCCGTCATATCTGCTTCTCATATTTCTTGCACGAGAGTATACCCAAAGCTCGCTCTCTCTCTCTCTCTCTCTCTCTCTCCATACTTATATACGCGTATGTCGTATGTTGGGTTAAATATATTTTACACCCTTGTAATTTATCACTTGTATTAATTTAGTCCTTGTAATTTAGAAAGTGTTACTTTAATTCATGTACTTTCATTAGTGTGTCAAATAAGATCAATAAGTTCTTTAGTGACGAATAGTTTTGTCACTGAAAAGACTAAAATAACACACGTATGAAATTATAGGGACTAAAATGATACTTTTTAAACTACAAGGACCAAATTAACACAAATGACAAACTAGGAGGGTGTAAAATGTAGTTAAAGCCTATGTATAATGGGTAATATTTGGGGCACAAACAAATCTCACAAACACTTATAACCACACTCTATCTCTCTCCTGTGTGACACTATGGGGTCTGGATAATTTCAGTGAACCCCACAGTGTCACCCAGGAGAGATAGAGTGTATTTGTAAGTGTTTGTGAGATTTGTTTGTGCCCCTAACATTGTTGATGTATAATTACCCATTTGGCCATTTCAAATGTAAATATAGCCAAGATCCTTTGTGGTCTAGTGGTATCACTCACCCTCTCCCAAATAGGAGGTTGAGGGTTCCATCCCCTTAGGGAGAGTGGTTTGAGGATTTTTCCGCTCTCTAACACATATGCTCAAGTGTGTAGTATGAACTTGCTTTGGTAGATCCTAGTTCATGGAATTTGCAAGGGTGTCAGTTCTTAAAATAATAATAATAATAATAATAATAAGAGTAATGCTAGATGCACAAAAAAAGTGCACAACGAAATACACAACCTGCTTTAATTTGTTGGACCTTGTGCTGAAAAAACTATACACTCTTTTTTTGTGTTTTTGTGTGTACAGACTTTTCAGCACGAAGTCCAACAATTTTAAGCTAGTTGTGTATTTCGTTGTGCACTTTTTTTGTGCATCTAGCATTTCCGTAATAATAATGTAAATCCACCTTATACAACTCCTCGTACATAGGGATGACAACGGGGCGGGTATAGTGACTTTCCCCGCCCCCGCCCCCGCCCCCGCCCCGCCCCGGGGTCCCCGACCCCGCCCCGGGGTCCCCGACCCCGCCCCGCCCCGATTATGATTTTTTTTTTTTTGGTTTTTGGTACACAAATTGAAAAAGCAATTTTTTCATGCATTTTTTTCCCTAATAGTGCAGTTTTTTTTTAACTTACCCAATTAGTTTCCCAATAATGCAGTTTTTTTTTAAGTGGTAATACACATAACTATTGAGGGATAAAAATATAAATACAAGTATATTCGGGGCGGGTTCGGATTTTTTGACCCTACCCCGACCCCGACCCGAACCCAACTCGAGTTTTGAAAACCTCCCCATACCCGCCCCTAACCCTATTAAACCCCACATACCCTACCTATTAGGGGCGGGACGGGGCGGAACGGGACAAGACGGGACGGGGAACCCGAAAAACCCGCCCCATTACCATCCCTACTCGTACAGCTCGCTCTCCTCTCTCTCCCCCTCTCTCTCTCTCTCTCCACTTGATAAAAAAAAAAATTTGTTTATCTTGCGTATTGAATCAACGGTTAATTGGGAGAACGAAGGAAGAGAGAGAGGAAAAGGGAGGGCCTTTCGCCCTCTACTCTTGTTATGCCTCCTCTCAGATCTTAGATTCTCTCATCTAGAACTTCAATTGGTAATTTACGCTCTAATTTTCTCCCAATTGATTCTGGGTTGTTAACAGTTTCGCCAAATTTCAAATCAGATATTAAACTCTTTTCTTTTTCCCCTGGGTTTCTAGGAATCCTGGATAATTCGTTGATCAATCATTGATCTACGAAAGAACCGATGCTCTTTGGTTGAATCTAAGTATACCCATTTCATAACTCATCATACGAAATTCAAAGTCTCTGCCAATTTCTTTAAGCAGGTATGGTTGTTCCTCTTTAATCTACATTATGGTGTTTTGTATCAGATGATATTTGTTAATGAAAGATTATATATATATATATATATATCTGCTTGCCATATACTTATATGTAGGTTGTTAGATCCGATTGTATACACCTTGCTGGATTTCTTCAGATGAAATAAAAAAAAAAAAAAATCAAATTTGTTGATATTACTTGGTATTCAGATTTGATCAGTTGGTAATTATATGTGGGCTTATTGGTAATGCATCAACGATTAATGAACCTATGCAGAATGGAAATTGAGCATGGGAAGCTATTCATTGGTGGGATTTCGTGGGACACAAATGAGGAGCGTCTGAGAGAGTATTTCCAAATATTTGGTGAAGTAGTGGAAGCTGTGATAATGAAGGATCGGACCACAGGCCGTGCCCGTGGTTTTGGGTTTGTTGTTTTTGCTGACCCTGTTGTTGCAGAAAGAGTTGTGAGGGAAAAGCATATAATAGATGGTAGAACTGTAAGTCACGCGTACATACATATTTGCAGTAACATTCTCTTGGCATTATGAGTTTTGATTCATTTGTATCAATCAAACTTTTATTGATAGTGTATGTCGATCGAACTGGTACAGATACAAGGATTTGAAGCATTACACACAGTCGAATTATCAGACAGTTTTGTCAAGGAACTGTACTATTTTGAATTGAATTGTGAAGTGTTTTGATAGTTAATCTGAGCACCTTGATGAATGTAGTGATTTTAAATAAGCGATTCTCGTTGCATTTAGTTGCTGTGAGATCAAAAGTATTTCATCTTCTTGTTCGTGCAAGGCTTGCTAAATGGAGATGACTATATGGTAGGTTTTAATTGAGCGAAAACAACGCTTTCACTAAAAAAAAAATACACAAAAATAGTTCTTCATACGCAGAATGCTTCTCTCTCGCTTTTAATATCAAGCTGCTGTTAGTGCTGTTTGTCCGTCTTAAGTGTAGGCTGAGAAAATAGGTAAGTACTTAAATAGAAAAGATGACCAGAATGCTTAGAAAAAGGATATGGGGTAGATGAAAACGTTGGTGCCATGTGCTTTACTGGGTTCTTGTGGAATCAGGTTCGGAAGGCTTAGCTTAGGCCCAAGGGAGTGTTCATGTACTGTAAATTTTCTTAATAAGTGTTGTATAGTTTGGCCGAAGATCACATGTTGCTTGCAGATCTTGCCCACTATTATCATTTGCTGAATCGTTCTGATGAATCCTCTCATCGTTGTGTACAGAGTGTGTTTGTTACCCAATTAAGTGCCAAAAATTTTCATTTTCTGCACTTATTTTTCTTCATTGCGTGTGATAATGTACCACTTAGTTGACAAAGAGTGAAAAAATTCTACTGAAAATAATCATTGAATACAATCTATTTCAATTCTTGAAACGATGTTTTTAGTATTGCAAACTCAATCGCTTAGAATTTTCAGTCCTTAAAATTTAGCACTTAATTTTCAGTTTTATCAAACGGACGTAAAATTTAGGGCAAATTACACTTTAGTCCATTAAACTATAACATGTTTTCAATTGGGTCCATAAACTTTTTTTTTTTTTTGCAATTGGGTTCTTGAACTTCAAAAATTCATTCAATCAGACCCAAATTCTGACACTGTTAGCTTAAACTATTAGAAATTGTCACGTACGTTGCGCGTAATGCTTACCTGTCACATGTTAGGTTAAGACAAACACGGGAGATTGTGAATAGTGCAAAAAATCGCATTGAATCAGATCTGAAATCGCGTTCAATCAAATTCGAAAACACATTTGATTAGATCCAAAATTGCATTCAATCATACCCAAATCACATCATTTTTTAGCCATTCACAATCTCCCGTGTTTGTCTTAACCTAACATGTGACAGGTAAGCATTACGCGCAACATACATGACAATTTCTAATTATTTAAGCTAACAGTATCAGAATTTGGGTCTAATTGAATGAATTTTTGAAGTTCAAGGACCCAATTGCAAAAAAAATGTTTATGGACCCAATTGAAAACAGGTGTATAGTTTAATAGACTAAAGTGTAATTTGGCCTAAAATTTATTAAAAGTTGGCTGATGAATTCTTCAAGTACTACTCATGAAGTTCCAATTTAATCTTCCATCCTCTTTCAGCAATTCAAATTAGGCAAATCTCAGAAAGAAAAACAAGAGTTGCCTAAATTTTGTCAATATTTCTAACTTCTTTCTTTGGAATGGTCATTGTTTCGTCAAGATTCAAACCTTTTGTTGATTTTGTTTTTGTCATTTTGTTGTCAGGTGGAGGCAAAAAAGGCCGTTCCTAGGGATGATCAACACATTTTTAACCGAAACAACAACAGTAATCAGGGGTCCCCAAGTCATATACGTACGAAAAAGATATTTGTAGGAGGCTTAGCATCTACAGTCACTGAGAGTGACTTTAAGAATTACTTTGATCAGTTTGGGACAATCACAGATGTTGTGGTAATGTACGACCACCAAACTCAGAGGCCTAGAGGGTTCGGATTTATCACTTATGATTTAGAGGAATCGGTAGAGAAAGTGTTGCACAAAACCTTTCATGAACTGAACAGTAAAATGGTTGAGGTCAAACGAGCCGTGCCAAAGGACTTATCTCCAGGGCCGAGCCGGAACCAGTTGGGTGGATATAATAACCATAGCCCCAGTAGATTCAGTAGCTTTCTTAATGCTTATAATCAAGGATATAATCCAAGTGCGGTCAGACATAGTCCTGCCAATGTAGAGAGGAGTGGATATTCTCCATTTAGCCCTTCTGGTTATGGGATGGGCCTGAATTTTGAGCTTGGATTGAGTTCTGGCTATGGGCAAAATGGTAATATCAGTTCTAATCTTGGCTATGGCCGTAGATTGAGCCCGCTTTTAAGCGGGACTTCAAACTCATTTGGTGGGGGTAGTGGTGGAATTGGTTCGGTTTTAAATTCTAGTGGTCGGAACTTGTGGTGGAACGGAAGTCTAAATTATGCCCCAAGCTCTTCAAACTCTGTTGGCGCTTTTGATAATATTGGAGCAATTTGGGGTTCTTCTCCTATGTCAGGTCAAGGTGGAGGTGCTGATATAGGCTATAGTGGCGGAAATATTAGTCGTGGCAGTGGAGAGAATGGGTTTGGGTCAGGTGGAGGAGGGTATGGAAGAACCAGTGGAAGCAGTGTGGGGCCACCATCATCTTATGGAGCATCAAGTGATGGTAGTGGTGGGGCTTCCGGAAACTTCTATGGTGGTGGTTTTTTTTATGGGGACCCTACTTGGCGGTCATCTTCACCGGAGTTAGAGGGCTCTGGCTCTTTTGGATATGGTCTTGGGAATGAGACTACTGATGTTACAACTAGAAACTCTGCTGGATATGTTGGTGGTTATAGTGTTACAAATAGATCCAATGGAGGTAAGATTCTTCTTTTTTCTTCTATCATCTCTTACAAATGGATATATATATATGTATTTCGTTTAATTTCTATTACATGCAAAAGCTGACTAAATAGGATAGCTTAGTGTCATAATTCATAAACATTGGCATGCATAATGCTCATTACATTTCTACACCAACATTATTACATTGACACTGTAATCCTATGGGTTTGCTCACTATATTGGGGATCATTTACTTAGCAACATTGACCGCTCAAAAGATTGAGCGATTGGTTTGACCCAAGATCCCTCCCCCCACCCCCCCCCTTTTTTTTTTTTTCTTTCTTTTCTTTTTTTCTTCTTCTTTCAGAGAACATAGGGATTGCCACCTACTATTTAGCGAAAGTGCAGTTTTATTGCTGTCTCCATTATAGGTTCCAATTACGACACGATGACATAGTGACATATTCCCAGCGTAGCATCCAAGAGAAAAATTGGAATTAAAAAGACAAGAAAGAATTTGGACGGTCAATGATTGTATTATATGGATTTAACATCTCTCTATATATATATGCCTTTACATCTTTAGTTAAGATCATTTTAGGATTTTTTACTCTATAAAAAACGGGTAAACAAATTTTGTGTCTTAAACAACACTTTTATTTCCAAATCAGCCGTGCTTACTACTATCCTAAGAGAGAAAACCAAGGGATAAAAGAGAATTAGGCTGTCTTTTGTTGGAGTGAACATCCATTGGAGCAAATATAAGGGCCTGTTTGGGAGCTGGAAACTAGATCAGGTTTCGACCAAGTCTCATTTTTTATTTACTACTTAGGAAAACCAGTAATATGTTGGATACTTGGTTTGATAAAGGACAAGGTCTTGAGCATTGTTACGCCAAGCACGGACTCCTATGCAGCTAAAAAGCAGCTACACAAACACCAAACTATTTAGAGCTGGTTCTTTGCTGGACCACAGAACCTTTTCTTGTATTGCCCAAAGTCTCTAAGTAGAACACTCTTATCGATTTTTGTCGACTTACAAGCTGCTTCAAAATTCTCTCAAGTATATGTTTTGTTGGTAACAGTTCTATGCCCTGGTATTAATGTGCATTCGATTGTCATTTGCTACAGGTATTGCTGCCTAGAATGCTTAATATCAGTTTGTGAAGCTGATGAGAACTGTGAATTACTTATATTACCCTCGGCAATATATATTTCAGTTTGGAAGGAATTTGATTATAGCTAATTGGAGTGCCTGTTTTATAGAACTCATCGCAGAAGGGGTTTCGTGTAAGGTTTGAGCTTGGGTTTTCCAAATATAGGTTTTCTTTCCTCAAATTTGATTGAGATGTAAAATCGGATTGCGGGTTATACAACTGAATTTCTCTGATAGACATACATAAAAAGCTAAAACTGTCGATACGCGGATTAAGTTTACTGAATTTGATTCATTTTCCATGACCAACTACTTTTGCAGCCTGTTTTATTTTTTTATTTTTTTTGAATTTTTTTTTTTTTTTTTTGGGTGGGCTGTAAATATTTTTAGATCAAGAATCATGTTGGTCAGGCTGCGGTCTTTTTACTACTGCAAGATCAGTTTTTAATGAATTGCGCTAAGCTTTGCTAGAGAGTGCAACATATTTGTTGAAGTTTAGTAGATAGAAAATTAGTCTATACCCTAGAAAAGTAATATTCTAGGGTAAATTATAGTTTTCCTAATATAGTTTGGGAGTGATGTCACTTTAGTCCCAATAATTTCATTTTTGACATTTTAGTTGTTATCGCTTCAATTTAGGTTTAAGATTGTCCGGTCCATGGAAGCCCTTCAATTTTTGATGGATTGAGATTCGATATAGTGGTGTAAAGTGTAGTTTCTCTTGGTATTTAATGTTATGTCCTAATGATATTTCATGTGAGCATCATGGTAATCTATTTCTGTCAAAATTTAGACGAGATTTTCACGGATGGACTTCATTGAACCAAGATTGAAATCGTAAGGGTCAAATTGTCAAAATTTAAATTATAGGGACTATAATGACACTACACCCAAACTACTAGAGTGTGAAGTGTAATTTACCAAATATTTCTATATGACTAATGATTTAAGAAATTTTGGTTCTATATAGCTAGTTTAGTGCATTCATTAACAAAGTTGAGGGTAGTGGTCCATGCTCAGAAAGGTCTCATTGTTCATTGTGAATTTTTATTTTCAACCTTAAAATGGAACTTTTTTTTTTTTTTTTTTTCGGAAAATGGTAAATATATTCCAAAAAAGAAGTACAAATGTACAAGGGGCATACCCCAGGATATACAACAAAGCACACAGCATAAGGACAGATGGCCAAGAAAACCACAAAATAGCCATATAAGGCGAAATCACAAAACCAATTTAACCTACAAATTACAAATCACCTGGGTTACCTAATAAAACCCAACAAGATACACAACACACAGGATTACATTAAAGAACAAAATAGGGGCCTTATTGCCAATTAGCTAGCAGGACATGAATTTGGTTGTATCTTTTCCATTTGGTGTTGATTTGAGCAAAAACTTGTGAGACAAAAATGTTCAATAATTGCTCTTTTGGCGTAGAGGAGTTCTTAAAAGTTCGGTTATTCTTCTCCCTCCACAGGCCATATATGGAAACTCCCAAGCAAATTCTAGGGATCATGTGTTGGGGACTCTTCCCCTTCCAATACTGGGTCATCCAATTGACAGTACTTTCCCAAGGGGTGCCATTGCCAAGTCAAGTTACATCTACGCATCAATTCCTGCCAAATGAATTTAGAGTAATCACAATCAAAGAAAAGATGGTCATGAGAATCCATATACTTGAGACAAAGTGTACAAGCTAAGGGACCAGGAGTAAAATTACAAATTCTATCCTGTGTAGATAGCCTTTTCTGAATGGCTAACCATAGTATAAAGTTCTGTCTAGGGGTACAACCAGAGTACCAGACAAACGAGTCCCAAGGGACCACTGGATTAGTGGGTCTAATGTGATTCCAGACATGAGAGAATTTGAACTTTCCATTAGTAGAGGTTGTCCATTCAATCTTTTCATGCATACCAGTAGGTTTATAAAAGTTGGACAAAAGGGCCCGAACCTCATTAAGACCAATGGAGTTTGAGGCAGGCCAATTCCAATCAAGATGATTAATAATTGTTGCCACTTTAGCATTCGGAGCTATTGCAGCATCATAGGCAATTCTTCTGGTGTACTTCTCAAACAGAGGACCACTAGGAAGCCAATAGTCATACCAAAGAGAAGTGTGAAATCCATTACCAATTTTATGCCTAATTAAAGGTCTAGCAATATGTCTAAGTTTCAAGAGTTTTCTCCAATACCAAGAGCATTGTCCGGGAGCTTTCACCTCCCAAAAACTCTTGGTCTTAATCATGTACAAATGGACCCAATGTTTCCATAAGGAGTTATTTGTTGGATCAAGAAGGTTCCCAATATGTTTAAGATTAAGCACATTGTTAGTAAGGAAAATATCCTTAAAACCGAGGCCTCCCTCTTGTTTGGGTCTGCAAATAGTAGTCCAAGCCACTTTGGCCCCATGAGCTTTATCAGTAGTGCCACTCCAAAGAAATCTTCTCATAGCTTGTTCCACCTGCTTAAGAACACTTTTAGGAAGAATAAACATACCAGACCAAAAAAGCTGAATACCAGATAATACAGATTGAATGAGTTGGGTCCTACCAGCAAAAGAAAGGGATTTAGACTTCCAGGAGTTGATTCTAGAGCAAATTTTGGTGACAAGTTCCTCACAGTGATGTTTTCTTAATTTTGTAGTTATTAATGGGACACCCAAGTACTTTAATGGGAGATTTCCCTTGGTAAATTGGAATTCACTTAGTAAATCCAAAGCCAAGTTATCATCAATCCCAGAGTGGAACTTTTACATATATATATATATATATATATAAAGGCAGAACATATTTTGAAACAAATTAAAAGTTTAAAGAGTAAAGTAGTTTTTTTTTTTTTCCTTTTCTTTTTGGGTGCATAAGCAAAAACACTCAAAACGGAAATTTTCCAACAAAATGAGAAAATTATCCTTAATAAATCCTTGATTTTCCCTCTCTCAGAGTGAGAGATCTCCCCTCGGCATCTACGAAGTAGGAAACTGAAATCTTCCACCATAGCCCTCAGATGATGATTTTCCTCCTCAATCAGTTTACTACCTACGAGTCAAATTTCACCAACACAATCGTTTGGCCAGTAGAATCAACCAGCTCCGCTTCAAGACTTGGCAATGGATCAAATGTCCCTAGAATCCTCCTCTCCAATTGCCATTCACCAAAAAAAAAAAAAATGCTACTTTTTAAAGTTAAATCAAACCAATCTTTTAGATTCAGGGAGAAAGAAGGTTTAGATTTCCTCATTTCCACATTCCTTCTTAGATACTTCTAGCTTTGGGGCAATCTATCAAAAATAAGCATTGGTATCGCCCTTCCAATGGTTACAATCCTTGCAACAAGAACTGTTTCTTGGGGAATTTCAATTTCGGAACAAGTTTTCGAATGATGTCAATCTCAGAATCAATCTTAAGTTTGAGCATCTTAAGACATTCTCCAACCAATACATCAAATGCCCTATTGAGACTGTAGAAAAACTCACACACATGCATAGGTTCGGGTTTAGGACATGAGCTAGCGGAATTGAACCCGACTGAATGTAGATCATTGATTGTTACGAGCCCTCATCCTTGTTCTTCCAATCTGAGAATACTAGCCTCCGTGTATGCCTTATACTTCGCTACAGTCATGAGAACGGCTACTAGAGCAATCCCCTTGATCTTCATGTGCTAAATTCCAAGCTTCCTTAGTGATTAAGCTAGAGAGAGTCAAATCTAGAGAGAGGGAGATATCCGAGAGAGAGTGCCGAGAGGGAGGGAGAGAGAGAGAGACATATGTGTATATAATTTTGTGATCATCTCTCTTAGTTGTAACATATACAACTTCTATATAAGCACTCTTCTAATAGGGTTTGAATAGGACTCCTTATGGGCTTGCTTAGCAACCAAGCAAGGCCCGTTGGACCCCGGGTCCAATGTGGGTGTCCCAACCCACATAATATTTGTACATATCCCACTCACCCACATAGGGCTTTGTGTCAAACAAAATCTCTCAGATTTTCACTTTAATCGTCTCTTCATACGGGAAATAGAACGTGTGACGTCACGAAAAGAGCGTACAACAACAGAGCTGAGATGCTAAGCCAATCACTAAACTTGCTAAGTGCATCACTCGGCAGCTTCTAGTGTATTTACCCAGAATTATCCAATCACACCGGATGTAGCACTCTTAATCTCTCGAAAAGTAGTGCTATATCCCACATATGTAATGTACCCATGACAATCAGTACATATACGATCGTCGCTGGCCAGCTAATGAGTCACAGTACACGGTGTGTTATCGAATTAGTCTACCCTGCATACCAATGTTAATTCAACTAATTTGACCACCTCCTAGACATACCCCATGGAACGGAATTTGCCGCTTCGCCCCTGGGAGGTGTGCTAAAGTAGCGTCATCAAATGTCCTCTTCATGATAGTCTCAGGTCAAAAGGTAAATGGTGTAGAATCCCTGATAAAAGGGAGACTACATGGCTCACACAGCAATAAAATAGGGATCAATCCATAGCTCCACAAAAAATGATCGCAAAATAGCACATACAGTATGATATATATGTGTAGACACCTCATTTTGACCTGCCAAAAAAAGAAATAACTGTCGCAGGGGGACCACCAGGCACTCTAATCGAGGAAAGAGCTCCAGAATCCAAACAGGGATCCCAGAGGTCAAATCAAAGTCAATACAAAGCCCACAGCTCATCGATCAGGAGTTCCAGAATCCGGGATCGTCCGTTTACGATAATCGACGACGTTTTCAACCAGAATCAAATTTCGGCACAAAATTCAAGACCGGAATCAAGTCCGGGACAACTAATGGTTGAATTCAATTACACTATGGCAAAATAGGAATTCAGTGCAGGCCCACAGGACTTCAAATCGTCAATTTTTGACAACCAGAGAAAAATTGGGCTCCGATTTGAGTTTCGACGCCCCAAACTCAAGGAAAAGGGACACGATTGTCAATCTGGAAGCACCGAAAGTCCGAATTGATATGAATGACTGAAATACGGAGAAAAACAGAGGTTCGGTGACTTGAATCAGTCTAATCAGACAATCAGAGAAGAAACGACGTCTAATCGAAGTTTCAAGACCCAATTGGGAAAGACAAGGGCAAAACGGTCATTTCTAAATCTGAGATTCTCAATCGCACCGTACCGATTCAAAGAGAACGTTAATACGAATTCAAATCATCTTGAATCAGGAAGATCAGACGGTCGGATCAAAAGATTTCGACAGTCAAAGTTTAGACGGTCTAGATCAGACGTCGATGGTCTGAAGAAAACGGAGTCGTTTTCGGGTTTCAAACGAATTCCGATCCAACCATACGGATTTGAGGAGGACCTTAAATCGAGCCCAGATCTTTTCGAATCATCCGAATCGGATGCTCAGATTGAAAAATATCAAGGAACAAAGCTCGGAATCGATCAAAGGTCCTGATCGAAAGTTGGAACCTACAACCACGCGTTCCGCCTACATGGGATTAAAACCCATGTAGGGTTTTGAAAAACTTTCTATAAATAGAAAGCTTCCCCCCACGCACAAGAAAAAAAAAAAGGCAGCCTCTCTTTAAGGCTTTGTTTGGCTTAAACAACGTCCTCCCAAAACCCTTGGGCTATGTTTGGTTGCTAACCAAACACAACCATATCACCACCACCACACCACCACTGACTCCACCACCAAAAACCCACTGTCACCACCCCATTACCCAACTCCCCTCACAAACCCAGTCTCAAAGGACCCTCGGATAGCCCAGAAAAGCTGTCTGAACCAAACAGAGCCTTGAACCTCCGCAGAATCTGAAAACCTAACCAAACAGGCCCTTACTGAGATCTCTGCATCTCACCTCCCCATCCAGTGGGTCCCCCAGAACAAGCCAGAGCCAACGCCGCTGGTCCCGCCACCAAAACACCTCCACAGAAGCCTCACGCGCCGCCAGAAGCAGCCACGCGCAGCCGCTGGACAGAAGTCACTCCGGCGGCTTTTCCGGCGATCCGCGCCGTAAACCACCACCCCCATCCTCCTCGTCTGGAACAGAAGATCCAGATCCCGGCGGCCCAACCTCAAACGACCACCGGAAAACACCGTACGCGCCTCACGCGCCACCAACACGCCGTTACGCCTCCCCACGCGCAGGTAACAGTCAGCGCTGACTCAGCAGTTGACCAACTAATCAGAAGCCGCCACGTGGCAACGACTGCTGAGTCAGCAGTCTAGTCAGCATGCCATGTGTTGCCACATCATCGCCACGTCAGTGTTGACTGATTAATCACAGACTGCCACGTGGCATCACATGCCACGTGTCTGCCATGTCAGCACCCACAACCAATCAGAGGATCCGCGTCAGCTTTGACCAGCCAATCTGAAGGCGCCACGTGTCTTTGACTGACACGTGGCATGCTGACGTGGCATTTGTGGCTCCACTTTTGGTTTTTCCCAATTTTCTCCACTCTGGGTCCAGATTTCAACGAACGGACACTTGTTCTTAGCTAATTTGGCCATTCCGGACGCACCGGTCACCTCAGAATTGGTCGAATCTAAATTTAAAGGGCTGTTTGGCATTCTATAGGTCCATTTCAGGGTATCCCAGCCGGTTCTAACCCCCGCGGGTCCCGCTCAACTCAGCCCGGAACCATTTTTGCCCGACTTATGGCTTTTCTGACTCTTCCGGCCCTTCCGGACCCAACTATGACGTCCGTTCAAATCGATTGAGTGTCAAAATATGACTTCGGGCCTTCTCGGCTTGTTTATACGACGTTTCTCGGTGACGATCCTTTCAAATCTCCGAATTCTTTCATTCTTTCTCAACAACACACCGACTCAGCTTCAATAGCCCCTTCTGCACAAGTAATTCCCTCAAACTCTTACACTTAGTGGTCTGGGGCTCTCTATAAATCCACTGGTCGGATATTCCGCCTTTTTCTTTTCTTTTATTTACTTATTATTATATGCTTTAGTGGTCTGGGGCTCCCTATAAATCCACTGGTCGGATATTCCGCCTTTTTCTTTTCTTTTTATTTTATATGCTTTAGTGGTGTGGTCTCCCTATAAATCCACTGGTCGGATATTCCGTCTTCTCTTGCCAGTCGGAAGGAGGCATCGAACTCCACCCGATTGGACTTTATATCTTGCGTCAGCCAGAAGGAGATCTAATGACCCACCTGGCTGAACTTTATCCAACTGTTATATCTTGCGCCAGTTGGAAGGAGGTCTCGAACTCCACCCGATTGGACTTTATATCCTGCGTCAGCTGGAAGGAGATCTAATGACCCACCCGGCTGAACTTTATCAAACTGTTATATTCTGCGCCAGTCGGAAGGAGACCTTCGAACTCCACCCGATTGGACTTTATACCCTGCGCCAGCCGGAAGGAGATCTAATGACCCATCCGGCTGCACTTTATCTCTTGTTATAAATTTTCGTTGATAAAATCAGGAAACACAAAAAATGATACTTCTCTCCATTTGCATAGGGCACCGACCCGTACTTCCGGTAAAACTTTTACATCACCTTTTTTACATCAACGGGCACCGACCCATACTTCCGGTAAAATCTTTTTAAATCACCGGGCACCGACCCATACTTCCGGTACACTCTTTTTTCATTGGGCACCGACCCGTACTTCCGGCACCTTTTCAAAGCACTGGGCACCGACCCATACTTCTGGTAAAACCTTTTTCAAATCACTGGGCACCGACCCATACTTCCGGTAAAACCTTTTTCAAAACTATTGGGCACCGACCCTTACTTTCGGCACATAAAACAAAAAGACAAAAAAAAATCATACAAACAAAAACTACAAAAAACTCGTCGCACGGTCGATCTACCCGGACTTTTACTCAAAAACACTTTCTCACAACTCACTACTTTCTCAAGGTTAAAGTCTAGGACTACACCGTACAGGTTAAAGTTCCTAGCTACACCGACTTTACTCAAAAACACTATTTTACACACTCACGGTCTAGATCGACCAAAACACTCACGCCCATACACAGCACAGAACTACGTACGGCCTGATTCTCAAGTCGAGATACGTATGCAACCCACACTTGGGTGCGGCCATAACTACATACTTTCAAACTATCTCATGTCGAGATACGTACATACTTTCAAACTATCTCGAGTCGAGATACGTATACATACTTTCAAACTAATACATACTTACAAAACTATCTCGTGTCGAGATACGTAAATCGACAACCGCGTGTCACGGATGCTCGCGTTTTAATTTCTTATATATGTATTCTACTACTCCTTACTTACGCCCCGTTACTATGAAAACCACTAAAAAGGCAACCGTGTGTCACGGATGTTCGAGGGTGCCTAATACCTTTCCTCGACATAATCGAGTCCCCGAACCCACTTCAAGAACTCTGGTTTCGCATGACTATTCGAGTCACACTTTTAAAGGGCCTTACTGTTCCAAAACATTTTTCAAAAGTCAAAGATGATGATTTCGATTGTCTTTGCAGGGATCCTAACTCCCGAATAAATGTTAGGTGGCGACTCTGAACTCTTACTTGGCCCTACTCCCACTTTTCATACACCTCACCTACTTTCACGCATCTCGACGTAAAACGATCGCGACCCACGAGGGGCCGCCCCCCCCATTCTTTAGGGCGGGCGCGACATATGTATGCTATGGCATTCTTCCATAAAAATGGGTGTGTCACTACGTGGTAATAGTAACGCCATACGAATCTTAGTCTAGACATTACATGAACGGCTAACCTGAGTTTTTCAACACAATCGCACCTCCTGGGGCCCTTCTGAAATCTCACATTCGGCTATGAATAGGCTACATAGAGGCGTGGGCAATCTCCATGTTCGCCTCAGTATAGAGGTACTGGTCTCTTCTAAGAACTTATCTAAGGCGAGATATAAGTAAAAATATCTATATCTTGCTTACTGTTCTTGCACCGTACATATATAGGTGTTCTAGCTCGCTCTCTCAGTGCCATGAACACAAATGTCTCATCTTGCTCGCCGTCCAAGTGCTATGAACACATTTGTTCAAAGTAAGCTATCCAGGCACCAAGGTGAATCGTGTGAGCAGGTCGATTCAAGCCTAGCGACACTTACAAAGAAAAATGTGCACGTATCCAATTAACAATTAATGAATTTGGATAACCATCGATTTTATTATTAAAATCAAACATCTGGAAACAATAATAATAATTTTAAGAATAACACTATCTAAGTACATTAGAATCTATGGAGTCCCATACTACTAATATGGGACAAGAACGAATCCCTAGAAATTGGCTTGGTCAAAGGATCAGCCATCATTTTGCCAGCAGAGATGTGCTTCAAGACAACCTCCCCTTGTGCAACCATATCTCGAGTGTAGTGGTGGCGAATATCTATGCTCATGGACTTCCTGTGATACTTAGGATCTTTTGCATACGCTAACGCCGACGTGCTGTCACAACAGACCATCACTGCTTCATCGCCCTGAGGCAAGAAACTTACGCTATGCAGAAACCTTCTTAACCATACATCCTCTTGAACGGCTGCAAAACAAGCCACATATTCAACTTCCATAGTGGATAATGCGATGTACGTCTGCTTCTTGCTCCACCGAGAAATTGCTCCACCTCCCAATGTGAATACATACCCGGATGTGGACTTGTGCTCATCCTTATCACTAGCCCCAATTAGCATTGCTATATTCTCTCAGCTTCAAATCTCCACCACCACAACATAAGGATAGGTCTACAGTCCCTCGAAGATAACGAAAAATCCTCTTCACTGCCTTCCAATGGTATGGACCTAGGTTACTTTGGTAACGACTCACTAGACCTACTGCATAGCATATATCCAGTCGTGTACACAACATAGCGTACATCAAACTTCCTACAACTGATGCATTTGGTACTTTGGACATCTGGTTCTTTTTTTCTTCATTCTTAAGACAGTGATTCAATGTTAATGAGAATCCCTTCTCAACTGGAGTATCAATGGACTTTGCATTATTCATGCGAAAACGTTCTAGAACCTTTGCTATGTAAGTCTGCTGCAACAAACAAAGGAGTTTCTTAGAATGATCTCTCACAATCTTAACGCCCAGCACATAGTTGGCCTCACTCATGTCCTTTATCTCAAATTGAGAGGACAGCCACTCTCGAGTGGCGACAATGGAACTCGTCTCATTTCCAACTAGAAGAATATCATCGACATACAGCGATAGGATTAAGATACCCTTTTTGGATCATTTCACGTACACGCAATGGTCCTCCTCAATCATCTCAAAACCAAAGGAGGTGATTGAGTCAATAAACCGCAAGTACTACTGCCTTGACGATTGCTTGAGACCGTAAATAGATCGCCTGAGATGGCACACTTTGCTCTCATTCCATTTAGTAACAAAACCAATGGGTTGATCCATATAGATCTCCTCGTCTAATTCTCCATTGAGAAACGCAGTCTTAACACTCATTTGAAAGAGTTCTAAATCCAAATCCAAGTGTGCTACAATTGTAAGTATGAGGCGTATAGAGGCAAATCTCACCACAGAGGAGAATGTCTATAGTCTATACCCTTCACTACCTGTCACGCCCTGGAGTAAGCCAACAATAGGGAAAATAAAAATTTTTCTTTATGGGTCCGTAGACACGTGACTAGTTTGTTAACCGTCCTATCCTTCTAACTCCGCACCATGCAATCATAAGGGAAATGCTAGAGCATAAGCATGACCTAAACTTATCAGAGTATAAATACAGCAGCAAAAATTAAACAAGAGTTACAATAACTTCAATCCTAATACAAGAGGCCATACTAAACAATTTACATAAGCTTAAAAACTTGATAAACTGTCTATCAGATCTTCGGCAAGGCTTTATTCTCCTTGGCTCCACGGCACTGTATCCTGAACTCTTCTATCTATCTTCAAACCTGCAACACTCTGGGCATACGAATGCCCAGGACGTAACATGCCATCAGCCTTGGAACAAGGCTGAATGAGTGATGTGAACCCGTGGAATTGATATTCCGTGAACCCACAATCAGATTGTTTTTTTTTTTTTTTTTCGGAAATTGGTTAATCAATAAAAGAAGAAGCCCAACGGCACTATACAAAAAAATACAAGGGGCATACCCCAGGATAGACAATGAGCACATGAAAATTCGCATCCAGTCAATGCGACAAAGGATGGAAGGTTATCTAAGGGCATAGCCAAGATAAGCCATCCTCAAAGTCCCAAACCTAATAAACAAAAGAAAGGCTATATTGCCCGGCTAAAAACCAAAAGGCAAAATACAAAAAAGCTCAAATACAAGGGATACCCAAATGGATTGACTGTCTAACATTGGATGAAAAGAGGGTCAACCTGCCAATATCCCGCAAGAGCAACAATAGCGAGAAACACTTCCAAGCAGTCAGGGGAAGTAAGCTAAATAAGACAATCTAGGACCACCTAGCAACGTAGTTAGAGAGATGAGGATCATTTCTCCACTGAATTTGAATTTGAACAGAGATTTGGAGGTATATTTCTTGGAGAATCCTTTCCTTTGTTTTAATTTCCCATCTGAAGGTACGCGCATTTCTTTCTTTCCAGATACTATAAACTGCCAGCCCTAGGCACATCTTTGGAATGATGTGGTTGGGAGATTTCTTTGTCCAGGATCTAGCTGCCCAATCCAGTAACGCACTCCAAGATGAAGCATGAGATGTTATCTCCAAACGGTGCAATAATCCCTGCCATATAAAAGACGAGAATGAGCAACCAAAAAACAAATGATCATGAGATTCCATACCTTGGTGGCATAAAACACAAGCCAATGGTCCAGGAGTGAAATGAAAAATCCTGTCATGAGTAGATAATCTGTTAAGGACTGCCAACCAAAAAATAACACTATGTCTAGGAATGTTACCAGGGAACCAGATGAGACGGTGCCAAGGAACCTTTGGGCGGGTATCTCTAAGATGATCCCAAGTATGAGCTAGTTTGAAAATCCCATTTGGAGACGGAGTCCAAATAGCTATGTCAGGATGATTAGATGGAGAGGGAATATCATGCATATGGGCCCGTATCTCCATAAGCTCTAAAGTGTTAGTTAGAGGCCAATGCCATTCCCCTCCAACAATAATATCCTTAACTTTCGCATTTAATGGGATGGCGGAATCATAAGCAACTCTAGGGCCATATGCTACAAAGAAAGCCAAGAAAGCCAACAATCAAGTCACAGGGATGATCTAGACCCGTTGAAATCCTGTTTCAAGAACCCAGATTTGGTTTGAACGCCACAAAGGGAATGCCTTTG
Source organism: Hydrangea macrophylla (assembly GCA_033977485.1). Taxonomy (NCBI): domain Eukaryota; kingdom Viridiplantae; phylum Streptophyta; class Magnoliopsida; order Cornales; family Hydrangeaceae; genus Hydrangea; species Hydrangea macrophylla. Next base: position 73,119,338 of record CM066987.1, read on the forward strand.
ATAAGTTCGGATTGTTCAATCAAGAACAAGCAGAGAAAACTGAATAGCTCTCCAGAAAATAAATTTCATTCACTTTGTATATCCCAAATCTGCTACAAAGTTCTTTCTTTTAATCCCTTCTAAGAAACCCTTGGGCCAAAAAGGCCTTCAACGAAAATAAAAGATATGGGCTAAATACTCAAGCCCAAAACAACTTAAACTGCATGTTTAAAGCTAAATAAATGTCTACTTAAAAAAATTAAAATAGGCCCACATGCCAAAACCATAGAAACATAAAATTAAAGTCTATAAAAACCCAATAAGCTATTCCACCCCTTCTGTAGCTTGTATCACATGAACTAGAATTGATTCTTCTTCCTTCAAGCCCATGTTAAATGTTGGGGCCTTGCATAATAAGTTTATGAGCTTTGCCCAAGTGGATTGCACCAGTCCTTGCATTGCGTCGTTGATCTTCTTAGCTCTTGATCTTGTGATTGGCCCATCTGGAACTTGCAAATGATCATCTTTAAGCTTTGGTCCACTATGGTTCCCATCATTCCCCCTCTCCTCAAAAGGATTCGACCTCGAATCGTCACCTGCATCAAAAGGAGAAAGATCAGAAACATTGAAACTAGCAGAAACATTATACTCACCTGGAAGATCCACTTTATAGGCATTATCATTAATTTTCTCAAGGATTTGGAAAGGCCCATCCCCTCGAGGATGCAATTTAGTCCGTCTATGAGCTAGGAACCTTTCTTTGCGCATATGAACCCACACCCAGTCTCCGGGTTCAAAGGTGACACGCCGTCTCCCTTTATTGGCTTGGGAAGCAAACTTTTCATTTTTTTGGGCAATTTGAAGTCGTACTCTCTCATGAATTGACTTCACCAATTCAGCCTTTTGGTGTCCATCCAAACTACTCCTGACATCAACATGTAAAGGCATTAAATCTAAAGGAGTAAGTGGATTAAAACCATAAACAATTTCAAAGGGAGAATGAGAAGTAGTAGTATGCATGCTCCTATTATATGCAAATTCGATAAATGGTAAACAGTCCTCCCAAGTTTTCAAATTCTTTTGAATGATAGTGCGTAGGAGTTGAGTTAGAGTCCTATTGACTACTTCAGTTTGTCCGTCAGTTTGTGGGTGACAAGTAGTGGAAAATAAAAGTTTGGTACCCAATTTTCCCCACAAAACCTTCCAAAAGTAGCTAAGGAATTTGACATCCCTATCCGAAACAATACTCCTAGGCATACCATGGAGTCATACTATCTCCTTGAAAAACAAATCAGCTATGTTTGTGGCATCATCTGTTTTATGGCATGGAATGAAATGTGCCATCTTACTAAATCTATCCACCACCACAAAAATAGAATCTCTACCTCTTTTTGTCCTAGGCAGCCCCAAAACAAAGTCCATAGATATGTGTACCCACGGCTCACTAGGGACGGGTAAGGGTGTATACAACCCATGTGGTAAAACCTTAGATTTGACCCTTCTACATGTAATGCACCGACCACAGATTCTAATGACATCACGACGCATCCTAGGCCAAAAGAAATGTTCATGTAAAATTTCTAAGGTTTTCCTAACACCAAAGTGTCCCATTAAGCCCCCACCATGTGCCTCTCGCACCAACAATTCTCGCATTGAACAATGAGGCACACACAATTTATTTTCTTTAAACAAATAACCATCATGCTTAAAAAACTTACCAAATGCCGCTTTATCACATGCCAAATACACATCAGAAAAATCAGCATCATTGGCATACATATCTTTCACATATTCAAACCCAAGCATTTTAGCACTCATAGAAGTAAGAAGTACATGCCTTCGAGATAAAGCATCAGCAACAATGTTTTCCTTACCTTGCTTGTAACGGATGACATAAGGAAAAGTCTCAATGTATTCCATCCATCTAGCATGCCTCTTATTTAATTTACCTTGTCCCTTAAGATGCTTCAATGATTCATGATCGGTGTGGATCACAAACTCCTTAGGCCAAAGGTAGTGCTGCCATGTCTCTAGAGAGCGAACAAGAGCATAAAGTTCCTTGTCATAAGTAGGGTAATTTAGGGCAGCCCCACTTAGTTTTTCACTGAAGAAGGCTATGGGCCTCCTATCCTGCATTAAAACGGCTCCAATCCCTATACCTGAAGCATCACATTCAATCTCAAAAGTTTTGTTAAAGTCAGGTAATGCTAACACAGGTGCAGAACATAGCCTTTCTTTAATAGTAGCAAAAGCATTCTCTTGTTCAATTCCCCAATGAAACCCAACATTCTTCTTAATGATTTCAGTGAGTGGTGTAGCAAGTGTACTAAAATCCTTAACAAAACGCCTATAAAAGCTAGCTAAACCATGAAAGCTTCTTACCTCAGTGATACCTTTAGGCGTTGGCCACTCCCTGATGGCCTTGACAAGCTCTTCATCCACCTCAATACCTTCTGTGCTAACAACATACCCAAGAAAAACAACTTTTTCCATGCAAAAAGTACATTTCTTAAAATTAGCATACAACTTTTCAGATTTCAACACACCAAACACACATCTCAAATGTTCAATATGTTCATTTAAGTTCTTGCTGTACACTAGGATATCATCAAAATAGACGACTACAAATTTGCCTATGAATGCACGTAATACATGGTTCATTAACCGCATGAAAGTACTAGGCGCATTTGTAAGTCCAAATGGCATAACTAACCATTCATAAAGTCCATATTTAGTCTTAAATGCAGTTTTCCACTCATCTCCCTCTTTCATTCTTATTTGATGGTATCCACTTTTAAGATCTATTTTACTGAAAATACATGAACCATGCAATTCATCAAGCATATCATCTAAACGAGGAATGGGATGACGATACTTTACCGTGATATTATTGACAGCTCTGCAATCAACGCACATCCTCCAAGTCCCATCCTTCTTTGGCACTAGTAGCACTGGTACTGCACATGGGCTCATGCTAGATCTCACGTACCCCTTGCTCATCAAATCTTCAACTTGCCTTTGAAGCTCCTTTGTCTCCTCCGAATTGCTCCTATAGGCTGGTCGGTTTGGAATAATAGCCCCGGGTACCAAATCAATTTGATGCTCAATACCTCTAATGGGCGGCAACCCACTCGGCATCTCCTCCGGAAATACATCCTCGAACTCCTGCAACAAAGAAACAGCCAAACTAGGAAGAGATTGATTAGTTTCATCAAGATTAAGATAACATTCTTTGTAAACAAGAAGAATCACAGGCTGATTTGCTAAAAATGCCCTCTTAACCTCACTCTCTTTTGCATAAAAACTCAATTTTGTCTTTTCTTTTCTCTCTACAGACTCTCTTTCTTTTTTCTCTCTTGACTCCACTCCCTTTTCTTTATTCTCACCGATTTATCTATTTTCTTTTTCACTCTCTCTTTTTCCTGAAATTTCTCGCTCACTCTCATTTTTCTTTTCTCTCATGTTTCTTTTTTGCTCAACCTCACTTTTTAGTTTTAGTTGGTCCTCATAGACCTGTTTTGGGGTTAAAGGAGCAAGCTTGATTGTTTTTCCATCTTTTTCAAAGCTATATCGGTTCCTAAACCCATCATGCATCACTCTCCTATCATACTGCCACGGCCTCCCCAACAAAATATGGCCAGCATGCATAGGAACTACACCACAAAGCACCTCGTCACTATACCTCCCAATAGAGAAGGCCACCAAAACCTGCTTACTGACCTTAACCTCTCCACACTCATTCAACCACTGCAACTTATAAGGTCTAGGATGCTTCAGCAAAGGTAAGTTCAACTTCTCAACTAAAGTGGTACTAGCTATATTGGTGCAACTTCCCCCATCTATAATCATACTACACACCTTGTTATTTACATAACATCTAGTATGAAATATGTTCTCTCTCTGCTGCTCCATTTCATCTACCTTAACTTGCGTATTGAGAGCACGTCTGGCAACAAGAGACTCACCTTCTACGGGGTATTCCACTCCATCATCATCACTAGCATCTGGCAAGCCATCATTTTCATCCTCACTCTCAGTCATCACCTCCCCATTATCTAGCATAACCATCACCCGCTTGTTAGGACATTGAGATGCGATGTGCCCAGTACCCAAACACTTGAAACATTTAATGTCTCTATTCCTTGGAGGTTGAAAATCTGCCTTGAGTTTGTTCTTGCTAGTCCCCTCATCTTTTCCTTTAGGTGGGCCAGTCTTCCCCTTTACTTCAGCTCGATCACTTCTATCCCACTTCGGTTTCCAAGGAGTGCTAGAAACTGAAGTATACCTTACTGCCCCCTTCCTCTTTAACTGCCTCTCCACTTTCATAGCCATGTGGACCATGTCTTCTATCTCCACATAATGCTGCAACTCAACTACATTTGCGACGTCCCTATTCAAACCACTTAGAAATCTGGCCATTGTAGCCTCTCGATCTTCTTCTACATTAGCCCGGATCATAGCCACCTCCATCTCCTTATGGTATTCCTCCACACTTCTGGACCCTTGCGAAAGGTTTTGTAATTTTTGGAAGAGGTCTCTGTAGTAGTGGTTAGGTACAAATCTCCTCCTCATGAGAGCTTTCAACTCACCCCATGTTTCTATAGGTCTCTCATGATTCCTCCTCCTATTGGTTACCAATTGATCCCACCAAATAATTGCATAATCAGTGAACTCAATTACCGCTAGCTTCACCTTCTTCTCCTCTGAGTAATTGTGACAATAAAAAATCAGCTCTATTTTCTTCTCCCACTCTAAATACACTTCAGGGTCATTCCTCCCTTGGAAAGATGGTATCTTCATTTTGATGCTCCCAAGGTTCCTATCTACCCCATCTCGACCCCTTGGATTCCCCCTAGGTCCTCTTCCACGCCTACCTCCTCTAGGTCTACCCATTCCTCCCCTACCAACATCAGATACTATGTCTTCTTCATCCTCTTCATCTTCTTCGATCTCATACTCATTTTCAACTCTAGGCTCACGTCTCCTCCCATCAGGCCCACCTTGCAGATTTTGAATCACTACATCTTGTTGATCCATCCTATCCCGTACCTCCCCCAACACCAAATTTAACCGTTCAAACTGTCGTTGCATGGCCTACAACATAAAGGTTGTGTTATCTGCCTCCCCTCTAGGTGTTGAGTCATCCATTTTAATGTGCTGCAAAACAAGAATATTAGTGGTAAAACCTCACACACTCCCTTGCGTGTTTACACTAAAAAATTGTCACTCCACTCGTGTTTCACTCTGATTGGCTTTTTTCCGAAATTAGTCTCACACACTCCTGCCTTTTACCTCAATTGTTTTCCCTTTCAAGTTCTTTCAAGAACTAATTGAACTAAATCAAGACACAACCTTGTTTTATCCCAGCCAGCAATAGATTCTACAAACAAGGAAGTAATAGAAAAAAAAAATGACACGGATCTCAAGAAAATATACGACGAGGGCAAACGAAACAAGAAACCAGATTTCGAGAGGAATAAAAGAAAAAAAAATCACGAATAATTTTTTTTTTTTTTTGATATGAGCCAATTGAAGATGGAAACAAAGTTTATCCCAGGAAACAGCGATCACAGAAGATAGGTTTCGAACAGCACAAAAACCGAATTTTTTTCGGAAATTTTTTTTTCACACTATGGAGTAAGATCAGTTTCGGACTCCTTAGACCATGGACAATGCAAAACGAACAAAAAAATTTAAGACGAGTTTTGGTACTCTTTTTTTTTTTTTTTTTTTTATCGCGACTTACCGATCTCTTCTCTTCTCTTCTCTTCTCTTCTCTTTTCTTTTCTTTTCTATTTTTTTTTTTTTTTTGATAGTCAGGGAGCTTCACAGTTCACGTTTGTAAAGCACCAAAATAACCCTAAATCACGAGGATGAACGAACACGAAGTAGCAAGAGAAAAAAAAAATCGCAAATCAAATTCGCAACCCTAAACACGAAATTCCAGATCGTAATCACGAACACGAACACGAACTAAAATAAGAATACGAAAAGAACAGAACACGAATTGAACAGGAAGACGAGATGAAACAAGATCACGAAAAATAACAGAACAGAAAAAAAAAAATGAAACAGAAACAAGAACACGAAATAAAATGGATAAATCAGACCTGATTTGGAGCCTACGCTCTGATACCAAATGATGTGAACCCGTGGAATTGATATTCCGTGAACCCACAATCAGATTGTAAATAACCCAAGAAAGCCAACAATCAAGTCACAGGGATGATCTAGACCCGTTGAAATCCTGTTTCAAGAACCCAGATTTGGTTTGAACGCCACAAAGGGAATGCCTTTGATAAGTTCGGATTGTTCAATCAAGAACAAGCAGAGAAAACTGAATAGCTCTCCAGAAAATAAATTTCATTCACGTTGTATATCCCAAATCTGCTACAAAGTTCTTTCTTTTAATCCCTTCTAAGAAACCCTTGGGCCAAAAAGGCCTTCAACGAAAATAAAAGATATGGGCTAAATACTCAAGCCCAAAACAACTTAAACTGCATGTTTAAAGCTAAATAAATGTCTACTTAAAAAAATTAAAATAGGCCCACATGCCAAAACCATAGAAACATAAAAATTAAAGTCTATAAAAACCCAATAAGCTATTCCACCCCTTCTGTAGCTTGTATCACATGAACTAGAACTGATTCTTCTTCCTTCAAGCCCATGTTAAATGTTGGGGCCTTGCATAATAAGTTTATGAGCTTTGCCCAAGTGGATTGCACCAGTCCTTGCATTGCGTCGTTGATCTTCTTAGCTCTTGATCTTGTGATTGGCCCATCTAGAACTTGTAAATGATCATCTTTAAGCTTTGGTCCACTATGGTTCCCATCAATGAGAGTCTCAACCGCACAATAATCAATAAGTACAAAACATCTCTCGACTCACGTCATAGTTTAGTATCTTAAGATATGGTTAATTTCTTATCAAAAGACGCATTCTCACCACAGACATAGCAGAGCTCTCAACAAGACAGATAGACAGATAAACATAACATCATAGAGGTCCTCCCACCTCCTTGGAGGAAGGTGAAATATGTCAAGCCTATGATTTTCTATCCAGACAGTCCAATTCTGAGGACTTGCAGAATATCAACATGCATTCTAACCCCGAGCAAGTGGAAGGTATGGAAACTATGGCTGGTCCAACAAGACAACCTCCTATAGTTACTGAAGATGCCACAGTGCAAATTCCCATGAAGGAACCTGAGGGTGCTATGGTCAAGGCTTTAGAGGACAAAGGGGAACACTCACTCTCCTATCTTCCCCCCACTCTCTCTGCTAGCTCTGGTAAGGAAAATCAGTCCATAACTTTGGACCCAGGTCAGAATTCTTCTTCCACTTTCCTTTCTCCCAAAATTAAGAATACTTCAATGCACACTAATAAAAATAGCAATTCCTCAGGAAGGAGGAAAAAACCCCATAAACGTTGATTATGATTATTTGCTGCTGGAATATAAGGGGTCTCAACCAACCCTCAAGACAATCAGAGGTTGCGAAATTTATTTATCAAAACAATCTTGATGTGATTGGTATTGTTGAAACTAAAGTTAGACAATCCAATGAAGATTTGATTAAAAAGAAAATTTTAAAAGATTGGAACTTTGTCACCAACAGCACTACTAATTCTGTTGGGAGAATTTGGGTAGGTTGGAATCCAGATAAAGTTTATCTTTCTATTTTAAAATCTACCTCCCAACTTATCCATACTTTCATAGAAAGTGATGATAAAAATATTTCCTTTGAGGCCTCTTTTGTCTACGGTTCTAGCCATGGACTCGAAAGAGTTGAACTTTGGAATACTTTAAAGTCTATTACTGTTGGCCCTAACTCTCCTAATCACATTATATTGGGGGATTTTAATGTTGTTTTACAACCTAATGAAATTTCAGACCCTAATGCTTGTGTAAACTCTGAGATCTCTGACTTTTGCAATCTGGTAAATCTTTTAAAGCTGTCTGACCTTAGATACTCTGGTGAGTTTTTCACTTGGTGTAACAGGAGGTTTGGGAGACCTGACTTTACTGAAAGAAAGTTAGATAGGGCCTTAGTGAACCAAGATTGGCTGGATAATTTTCCTGATTCCTACACTCATTTTCACAAACCTGGTTTATCTGACCATTCCCCTATTATTACTTATGTGGATAAAATTGCAAGGAGAAAGGGTAGATCCTTTAAATTCTTCAATTTTTGGACCCAGCTGGACCATTATCCTGATACTGTCTCCCAAGCTTGGAATACTAGTGTCAGAGGTACTCTCCAATACCAAGTTTGCCAAAAGCTTAGACTTATTAAACATGATTTAAAGAGGTTTAGTAGACTTTTTACTGGTAAAGAAAAACTTAATGTTGATAAAGCTAGGGAAGAGTTGGAAAATGTACAGTCTGAGCTTCTCCATCACCCTCATGACACTATTCTTATTTCTAAACAAAAAGTGTGCATGGAAAATTTTCTCCAATCTATTTGGATTGAGGAAGAAACTCTCAAACAAAAATCTAGATTGCAATGGTTGGAATGTGGTGATAAGAATTCCAGATATTTTTTTCAATCTATCAAAGATAGGAGAAATAGAAAAAGAATCTTCAAGTTGGAAAAACCTAATGGCCAATTTACTTGTAATATTGATGAAGCGAAATATGAAGCTATTAGACATTTCCAGAATCTCCTTGGCTCTCCTGCTGGGAATAACTACCCAGGGATAGAATTTTTAAGGACCATTATTCTTAAAAGGATTCCTGAAAATTATCTTCAAAATCTTGACAGAATTCCTACTTCCGAGGAGATTAGAGAGACTTTTTTCTCTTTGCATGATAATAAAGCCCCTGGCCCAAATGGTTTTAATGCTCACTTTTTTAAAAAATCCTGGACTACAATTGGCTCTGGAGTCATTGATGCCATTACTGAATTCTTTACTTCTGGAGAATTGCTTAAGGAGTCTAATGCTACTATTATATCCTTGATCCCTAAGGTCCCTAATCCCTCTAAAATGGGGGATTTTAGACCTATCTCTTGTTGTAATATTATATATAAGTGTATTTCCAAAATTTTAGCAAATAGACTCCAGATGGTGCTCCCATCGATTATTGATCAGGCTCAATCTGCTTTTGTTAAAGGGAGAAAAATTAGTGACAATGTTTTATTAGCTCAGGACCTTTTAAGGGATTATCATAAGGTTGGTGGTAAACCTCGGGCTGTTGCTAAAGTTGACCTTATGAAAGCCTATGATAATGTTAGCTGGCCTTTCCTTTTTGATTTGCTTGATGTTTTGGGTTTTCCCCCTAGGATGAGGAATTGGATTCAAGCTTGTATTTCTACCCCTAGGTACTCCATTAACTTTAATGGTGAATCTATTGGGTATTTTGAGGGAGCTAAGGGGCTTAGACAGGGTGACCCCATCTCCCCCTATTTGTTTGTTTTCATTATGGATGCCTTTAGCCAGTTACTTCAATGTAATATTCTTAATGGCCCTTTTTCCTTCCACTGGAAATGCGATAAATTGAAGATTTCCCACCTTTGCTTTGCGGACGATTTAATTATTTTGTTCAATGGAGATATGGACTCTACTAAGCTTATTAGAAAAACCTTGAATCAATTTTATGACTTGTCTGGCCTTCAAGCTAATAATTCTAAAAGCTGCCTTTTCTTCTCTGGGATTGATGATAGTTTGGGTCTTGAAATTCTAAGTGAACTCCAATTTATCAAAGGAAGTCTTCCTTTAAAGTATTTGGGAGTTCCTTTAATTACCACTAAATTAAAAAAGATCCATTGTGAAGAACTTGTCACAAAAATATGCTCTCGGATCAACTCTTGGAAGTCCAAGTCCCTTTCTTTTGCAGGTAGAACCCAACTCATCCATTCTGTCCTTACTGGTATTCAACTTTATTGGTCTGGTATGTTTATTCTTCCGAAAAGTGTTCTTAAACAGGTTGAGAAAGCTATGAAGAGATTTCTTTGGACGGGCAATACAGAGAATGCTCATGGAGCCAAAGTCGCCTGGGCTAATGTCTGCAGACCCAAACAAGAGGGAGGCCTCAGGTTTAAGGATATTTTCCTCACTAACATTGTGCTTAATCTTAAACACCTTGGGTCCCTTCTTGATCCAACTAATAAATCCTTGTGGAAACATTGGATTCATTTGTACATGATCAAAACCAAAAGTATTTGGGAGGTGAAAGCCCCCGGACAATGCTCTTGGTATTGGAGAAAGCTTTTGAAGCTTAGAAATATTGCTAGACCCATAATCAAGCATAAAATTGGTAATGGTTTGGATACATTTCTTTGGCATGACAATTGGCTCCCAAGTGGGCCTTTATTTGAGAAATATACCAACAGGATTGCCTATGATGCTGCTATAACTCCAAATGCTAAAGTAGGAACTATTATCTCCCATCTTGATTGGAATTGGCCTGGTTCGATTTCCATTGGACTAAATGAGGTCCGGGACCTCTTGTCAACTTTCTACAAACCTTCTGGCCTGAATGATAAAATTGTTTGGATTACTTCTCCTAATGGAAAATTTAGCTTTTCCCATGTTTGGAACCACCTAAGACCCTCCAACCCGGTTGTTCCCTGGTATCCTTTTGTCTGGTATTCTGGATGTACGCCTCGACAGAATTTCATTCTTTGGCTTGCCATCCAGAATAGGCTTGCCACACAGGATAGAATTTGCAATTTTACTCTGGGTCCACTTGCATGTACCTTTTGTCTTAGGCAAATGGATTCTCACATCCATCTTTTCTTTGATTGTGATTATTCTAAATTTATTTGGCAGGAATTGATGCTGCGTTGTGACCTAACTTGGAATGGAACTTCCTGGGATAGCACTATTCATTGGATTCAGCATTGGAAGAGAAAGACTCCCCAGCATATGATTCCCAGGATTTGCCTGGGAGTTACCATCTACGGCCTGTGGAGGGAACGGAACAACAGGAGTTTTCAGAACGCCTCTACACCAAAGGAACAACTACTGAGGAATTTTGTCTCGCAAATTTATGCTCAAATTAGAAACAAATGGAAAGGGCAATTCTACCTTGATGCCTTGTTGATTAAGTGGCATTAGCTCGTTCTATGTTTGTGCCTTTTTTCTCCTTGGAGTCGTTCTTTGGGACTTCCCTTTGGGTTATTTTCTGAGTGCTTTTTTGTGAGTGGTTTTTGATTTTTGCCTTGTGAGGCATTTGTTGTGGTTTGTTTTGCCACTTGTCCTTTTGCTTTGTGCTTTTTGAATATCCTGGGGTATGCCCCTTGTACATGTGTACAGCCCTTTTCGGTTCTATTTACCATTTTTTTCCAAAAAAAAAAAAAACATAACATCATAGAATCCATTCTCCTTATTATTTCTTCGTGCGTGCAAATGCATGACCAATGCGATATACTCCCAACTCTTACTTTTAAAACAGACACATTTCAAAAACCATTTTTTTTATTTTAAAACCCAAAACTTTCCAAAACCAAATCATTTCGAACCAAACCCTTTTATTCACCAATTAAATCTCATCATTCACTTTCTCTTTCTCTTCCACTTGACAACACGCGGTATATCAAGGATGATAACATGCTATCACAGCCAATTCATACTCATTCCTTGATAGGCCACCGGACGTCTTCACGGCGCACACTATCTGTAAATAATGAAACTGGCACATGGGACGTCTTTAACCATGTGTATACTCTCACCGGTCGTCTACACGGCTGAGAAGTATATTGGAGAACTAGCCCGACGTCTTCAACGATACATGGGACGTCTTCAACCACGTATGCGCATCACCAGACGTCTTCAACGGCGAGAGGCGCGCTAGGAACCCTAACCGTTCATGTCCACCTGGCTCGTCAGCCGTTGATCCATCGGATCTAGAAATCACATCTCTTTCACATTCACATATCTCATCTTATTCACATTTTCATCTAACACCTCTCTTTTTATACAATGCATGCTAACACATGTCATGAAATGCAAGTGAGTCCACTACCGATACTCGTATGCAAAACCACTTTCATTTTTCTTTATTATTAACATAGCATGAGTTATCTAGTCCGGTTAACAACCATCGTAAAATGTGCATTTAACAGTTAGCAGCAGAAACATATATAACATATAAAACATGGATCACATAACATGAATTTGATACCAATAATCATATAGATAAAACCCTTGACATGCTCACGTATGCGATAGCACTACCATAACATGCTTTGCATAGTCTTACAATCGTCAGAAAACATGTAGCATCATAAATCAGCATATCACTTATACAAAACATCATACATATAACTTTTAAACATCTTATATTAATCTTATTAGGATTAGAGTGAGGTTAGCAAACTCACCTCGAGTCACCGATCCTTGAAAAGCAGATAACCGTCAAGTTCTATAATAATAAACGGAAGAAAAAATAATGAAGAGTGAGTGCAACTCCAGGGGCAAAATGGTAATTTTACCAAATGAGGTTAATAACCTCAAGGTAGTTGTTAGCCTTAAGGTATATTAAGGCATATTTAATTATGTTTTGATGATGTCAAATATGCTATGATAATTACATGATTCATATTGTTTCATTCCTTGTTATTATCATAGTCATTTTCATGCTCATATATAATCTCATGTATTAATTTTGTATCAATGTTTTAACATCTTTGTGTGCATGAGATTTAATTGATGTAGATCAAGATTACAAGGAGCTCAACAAGGATCAAGCTTGAAGACTTGAAGATTTCTCATCCTTGGTTGAATTCTAGGAACATCATTGTAAGGCATCTTAATCTCACACTCATAGGGGCTCAAACAAACTCTAAAAGTTAAAGTTTTGGAAATAAATTTTAAGTGGGTCATATTTAAAGCAATGCCCCAACCAATTGGAAAATAATTAAATGTTGAATCTTATATGGTTGGAAAGGTATTTGAATCTAGTTTCCAAAATATCAAACGGATCGCAAATCCAATTTTTGTAGAGGGAGTTATGGCCATTTTAGTGGAGATGTGTCTGGCTGTCAAACAGGGAGGGGCAGTCGACTGAAGGCCCGATGCAATCGACTGAAGTGAGCAGAATGCAAACAGAACCCTCTGTAAACACATCTCAATTGACTGCTTCAAGGCCCAGTCGACTGCTTCAAGGTCCAGTCGACTTAAGCGACCTGAAAGGCAATAACGGCTAGTTTTTAGAGGGGCTTTTAATTACCAAACTTGCCACCAACGGCTATAATCTTCCAAGGCCTATAAATACATGTTTTTTTCAAGCTATTTAGGTGGAGATTTTGATTGGAAAACATAGTATTGATCACACATCTCTTTGATCTTTAAACATTATCATTTGAGCCCTAGTTGTGTGAGTTTATCAATTTGCTCAAATCTTTCATTTGTATTTTTTGAGAGAGCAAAATTGTAGTGAGCTTTAATTGTATTATCCACTCTAGAGAGAGAGTTATCATTTGTACCCAAATCAATTGTAAAGAGTGAGGGTTAGTAACTCTTCTGTGCAAAGAAGAGGTGTTCTTCTTTGGGAGAGATTGAAGGCTCTTGTAACGGTTTGGTGCACACCCGTAAGTGCTCCGGGAACGGTTTGGTCTACACTCGTGAAGTAGATCAGATTAAAGGAATACTCAAGAGGTGTTCTTGAGGGGTGGACGTAGGCCGCGGGGTGCGATTGCTGAACCACTTGAAAAATTGGTTTGCAAGTATCTCTTCCCTTCTCTCTTTACATAATTGCTTGTGATTGTGTTTAATGTGCAATTTTGTTTTTAAAGGGTTAATTTCTGCTAAAACCTTATTCACCCCCCCTTCTAAGGTTTCCACATTTGGGCCAACAATTGGTATCAGGGCCTCGCTCTTCTCTTTCAAAAGATTTTTGAAAAACTAGAGATAAGATCCAATGGAAACCGACTCTTCTTGTGAGGGTCAATCGACATTAAGACCACCATGTTTTAATGGCTCAAACTATGCCTATTGGAAAAATAGAATGAGAATCTATATGATATCTCAAGATTTTGATTTATGGCAAATCGTGGTCAAAGGGCCTCATCTACCTACAAAAATTGAAAATGATTCTTCTATTCCAAAGAAGGTAAATGAATATAATAATGCCGATAATAAACACATAAAAATAAATGCTATGGCAATGAATTTATTATATTGTGGTTTAGACCCAAATAAATACAATAGAATTTCATCTTGCGAATCCGCAAAAGAAATTTGGTATAAACTTGAAAATGCTCATGAGGGAACAAGCCAAGTTAAAAAGTCTAAAATCAATTTGCTTGTTCAAACTTATGAAATGTTTAAAATGTTGCCATATGAATCTATTGGAGATATGTTTTCTCGTTTTACCATTCTTATTAATAACTTGAAAAACCTAGGTAAAGTTTATACTAATGAAGAAATGATTGAGAAAGTGCTTAGGTCTTTACCAAAGGATTGGCAACCAAAGGTCACGGCGGTTCATGAAGCAAAGGAGCTTTCAACACTCTCCTTGGAACAGCTCATGGGTTCTCTTATAACTCATGAAATTGAATTTGCCGTCTTCGAAAGTGAAGACAAGAAATTTTTTTTTTTTCGGAAAACGGTAAATATATTCCAAAAAAGGGCTGTACAAAAGTACAAGGGGCATACCCCAGGATATACAGTAAAGCACAAAGCATAAGGACAAGTGGCAAGATCAAACCACTAAGAATGCCTCAAAAGGCCAAAGGGACAAAACAACAATCCAAACCAAGCAAACAATTCAACAAACAAAACAAAATACAAGGGGCATACCCCAGGAGCAGCAAAAGGCGCAAATCAAAAGGACAAATGGCAATGCAAACCACAAAATGCCTCAAGAGGCCAAAAACCAAAACAGGATCCAGCAAGGATCAACTCAAAGAATCAAAACAAGGAGCAAGCCAAGCCAACACCAAGAAGAGAAACAACAACATCAAAGACCACCAAAGAATTAATCCCAATTTCTAAGTAAGGCTTCAAGTTGGTTGTGCCTCTTCCATTTAATCCTAATTTGAGCATTGATTTGTGAGGCAAAAATCTTCAATAAATGCTCTTTAGGCGTGGGGGCATTTTGAAAAGTTCTTCTATTTCTCTCTTTCCATAATCCATAGATGGTAACTCCTAAGCAAATTCTGGGAATCAAATGATGAGGAGTCTTCCCTTTCCAATGTTGGATCATCCAAGTAACCGTGTTCTCCCAAGGGGTCCCATTCCACACCAAGTTACACCTCCTCATCAAATCCTGCCAAATGAAATTGGAATAATTACAATCAAAGAAAAGATGCTCATGAGAATCCATATTTTGAAGGCATAATGCACAAGCTAATGGCCCAGGAGTAAAGGAACAAATTCTATCCTGGGTGGCAAGTCTACTCTGAATGGCAAGCCATAATATAAAATTCTGTCTAGGAGAACACACAGTGTTCCAGACAAAAGCATGCCATGGAACATTAGGAGTAGAAGGTCTAAGGTGGTTCCAAACATGGGAGAAGTTAAACTTGCCATTAGGAGACGAAGTCCAAACAATCTTATCTTGCAAAATAGAAGGCTTATAAAAATTGGTCAAATAATTCCGAACTTCATTAAGGCCAATAGAAATTGAAGATGGCCAATTCCAATCCAAATGAGAAACAATGGTTGCCACTTTAGCATTGGGGTCTATGGCAGCATCATAGGCAATTCTTGGGGTGTAAACCTCAAATAAAGGCCCACAAGGGAGCCAATTGTCATGCCAAAGGGAGGTATGTAAGCCATTTCCAATTTTATGTCTAATTAAAGGCCTGGCTATATTCCTGAGTTTTAGTAGCTTACGCCAATACCAAGAGCATTTACCAGGGGCTTTCACCTCCCAAATGCTTTTGGTTTTGAGCATGTACATATGGACCCATTGCTTCCATATGGAATTATTAGCAGGATCAAGAAGGTTTCCTAAATGTTTAAGATTAAGCACAATATTAGTAATGAAAATATCCTTGAAACCGAGGCCGCCTTCTTTTTTGGATTTACAAACTTTTGCCCAAGCTATTTTAGCACCATGGGCTTTATCCGTAGTACCACTCCAAAGAAATCTGCTTAAACATTGTTCCACCTGCTTTAGGACACTTTTAGGTAAGATAAACATGCCAGACCAATACAACTGAATACCAGATAAAACAGAATGGATAAGCTGAGTCCTACCCGCATAAGACAGGGATTTGGACTTCCAAGAATTAATACGAGAGCAAATCTTAGAAATAAGCTCTTCACAATGAATTTTCTTTAATTTAGTTGTTATCAGAGGAACACCTAAATACTTTAAAGGAAGACAACCTTTAGAAAATTGGAGTTCATTAATCAACTCAGTTGCCAAGTCATCATCCATCCCAGATAAGAAGAGACAACTTTTAGAATTATTAGCTTGCAAGCCAGAGACATCATAAAATTGGTTCAAAGTACGTCTAATAAGCTTAGCAGATTCCAAGTCTCCATTTAAAAGAATAATAAGATCATCAGCAAAGCAAAGATGTGAAATTTTCAATTTATCGCATTGCCAGTGAAAGGGAAAGAAATTATTATGGATATTGAAATGGAGAAGTTGGCTAAGGGAATCCATAATAATCACAAATAAGTAGGGAGACATAGGATCTCCCTGCCTAAGCCCTTTGGCTCCATCAAAGTATCCCACAGATTCACCATTAAAACTAATGGAGTACCTGGGGGTAGAGATACAAGCTTGGATCCATTTTCTAATCAAAGGTGGAAAGCCCAAAACATTAAGAAGGTCAAAGAGGAACTTCCAATTAACATGATCATAAGCTTTCATAAGGTCGACTTTGGCGGCAGCCCTAGGTCTACCACCAATTTTATGGTAATCTCTTAAGAGGTCTTGGGCAAGCAAAACATTATCACTAATTTTTCTCCCTTTAACAAAAGCAGATTGTGCTTGATCTATAAGATTGGGGAGGACCAATTGGATTCTATTAGCAATAATTTTGGAGATGCATTTGTAGATAGTATTACAGCAGGATATAGGCCTAAAGTCACCCATCTTAGAAGGATTAGGGACTTTAGGGATCAAGGCAATAATAGTAGCATTAGATTCTCTAAGCATTTCTCCCGTAGTAAAAAATTCAGTAACAGCGTAAATGATATCTGGCCCCACAGTAGGCCAAGATTGTTTGAAAAAATAGGCATTAAACCCATCAGGGCCTGGAGCTTTATTATTATGTAAGGAGAAAAATACATCTTTAATCTCTTCCGAGGTAGGAATTCTATCAAGGTTCGGTAAAAGGTTCTCAGGGATCCTTTTATGGATAAAAGTCCTTAAAAACCCAATGCCAGGATATTGATTCACAGCGGGGGTACCCAGCAAATCTTGAAAATATCTAATAGCTTCAATTTTGGCTTCTTCCATGTTACAGGTAAATTGGCCATTCGATTTTTCCAATTTAAAAATTCTTTTCCTATTTCTTCTACCTTTGATATAATTAAAGAAATATCTAGAGTTTTTGTCACCTCCCTCCAACCATTGCAATCTGGATTTCTGTTTTAGAGTTTCCTCCTCAATCCAAATGGAATCGTAAAAAGTTTTCATGCACAATTTTTGCTTGGCTATCAGAACAATATCATGAGGTTGTTTAAGGAGCTCAGATTGAACATTTTCCAAATCTTCTCTGGCTTTATCAGCATGATGTTTCTCTCTCCCAAAGAAAGGTTTGGTGAATCTTTTTAGGCCATGTTTGACATTCCTAAGCTTATGACAAACCTGGTATTGGAAAGTACCTCTCACACTAGAGTTCCAGGCTTGGGAAACAACCTCAGAGTAGTTATCCATCTGAGGCCAAAAATTGTAAAATTTGAAAGCTCTACCTTTCCTTCTAGCAACTTTATCAACACAAGTAATAATAGAGGAGTGGTCAGAAATACCTGGCTTATGAAAGTGAGCATAGGAATCAGAGAAATTGTCCAGCCAGGCTTGATTAACTAAAACTCTATCCAATTTTCTTTCAGTAAAATCAGGCTTGCCATATCTTCTATTACACCAAGTAAAGAACTCCCCAGAAAATCTCAAATCAGAAAGACAAAGTTGATTAACAAGATTAATAAAATCATTGATATCAGAGTTCAAACAAGCATTAGTATCTGATATCTCAGAGGTATTTAAAACAATATTAAAGTCCCCCAAGACAATATGGTTAGGGTTGTTAGTCCCAATAGAATTAGAAATAGATGTCAAAGCATCCCAGAGACTAAGTCTCTCAGAGCCAGTATTAGCCCCATAAACAAAAGAGGCTTCAAAAGAGATATTAAGATCATCACTTTCAATATGTGTATGAATAACTTGGGAATGAATCCTAAGAATAGAGAGGTTAACTTTGTCTGGGTTCCAACCAACCCATATCCTACCAACTGAAGTGGTAGAACTATTGGTAACGAAGTTCCAATTACTAAAAATGTTATGTTTGATCAAACCTTCATTAAATTTCTTAACTTTAGTTTCAACAATACCAATCACGTCCAGATTATTATCAGTAATGAACTTAGCAACCTCGAATTGTTTAGAGGGTTGGTTGAGACCCCTTACATTCCAGCAGCTTATTATCATTAAGAATGTTTGTGTGTATTCTTCCGCCTTCCAGAGGAATTACTCTTACTCTTATTTCCTTTCCCTTGAGACAAGGACTGCGCATTAATATAAACGGGAGAGGTAAAAGGGGACTCCTGACCTGTTTTAATATTGGGGTTATGAGCAGAGTTACTTGAGCTGGGAAGAGAATTTGGGGAGGAGTCGGAGTAAGAAGGACTTTCAACCACATCTGAGGACTTCGATTGAGGGCCTGCTGATCCATCAGTAGAGAAAGGACTTGGGTTAGCAACACAATTGTGGGTACTTGACACAATCTTCTCTTTCGGAACTTGAACGCCTTCAGCATCCATAGAAGCATTATGGTCATTGTGAGACATAAGGATATTCTTTTCTGCCACATTGTCTTCCACAACTGGAATAGGGATGGTGATTGGACTTTGTGTTTCCTCTACAATAGTCTTACTATTCCTTGAAGCGTGAGTATGGGTGGTATCATCTCTCATCAAAGTAATAGGAGGATTACTGGGGCTCTCTTCCTTGGCAGAGTAATCTGCTAGGGAGGAGAATTTGTTGCATTGTAGGCTTAAAGAAATAGCATCTGAAGGGACAAGAGGATTAGGGGTAATAGTAGAGAGAATCTTAGTGCTTGCTAAACAATTAAAATTTGGGATCGATTCAATGGGAGTGATAGATGCAGATGGGATATCACAACTCTCTGCAGTAACAAATTTCCCTTTTTCCTTGGTCTTCCAATTGCCATCACTTTGATTCTGAGTAGTAGGAGGACCAGTCTGGATAGGTTTATGAGCTTTTGGTATCTTGGCACAGTCGTGGCCAAACTTCTTACACTTAGTGCAGTGGATGGGAGTCCACTGGTAATCAATAGGAAGATAAATCGGATCAATATCACCAGTAACAGGATCCTCAAAGTCAATCACGAGCTCTTTGAGTAATTCATGTTTGGCATTAAGTTCAATGCAAATGCGGGCATAGGAAATTCTCCTACCCTCAGCAGTAACCTTAGCCACATGCAAAGGCTTACCAATAGCACTAGCTATGTGGCTGAGACCCAAAGGATTCCATAGTTCCAGAGGTATATTGTGAATGTGTACCCAAACTGGGACGGTTGAAATAGATTCCTTAGAAAGGGTGAGTCCAGACTGCCATTTCCTCAAGATGATGGGCTGACCACTAACATGCCATGGACCTCCTTCAAGAATTGCCAAACTTTCGTCTTCACTATTAAATTTGAAAAAGAAAAATCCTGAATCCGTGGCCACCATATCATTTAGCCCATGTTTTCCCCAAAGTCTGCTGGTGGCATTTTTAACGAAGGAATAGGGGAGTTTCTTTCCAAGAAAGTAGCCAACCAAAGTATTTTGCCAAGCACTACTACCCTCAATGAAGACTTCTTTGGGGATATTTAGGTGCTGTCCATGAGTCCCTTCCCGAGGCTTAATGTAGTCAAGCTTAAAACCCAAGGAGCTTTTTTGACTAACCAAAGATGCCCAGGATTTAGCCTTGTTAGGACCAACCAGAATTTCTTTCGTATGCCCACTATCTTGAATAAGTTTGTCTGGCTTTGAAGGGCCTTGAATGGGGGAATTTGTGCCCCTGGCGTTGAGATCAGCTGGGGTTCTCAGCATGTGACCACCTACAGTATTTGGATTTGAAATTAAGGTGCCAGTTGTGGCTGTGTTTGTTGGTATATGCGCAGCACCTCTGCCTTGAGAAGTGTTGTCACCAGTAGAAGCAACCACCCGGCTGAAATGTTCACGTGGGTGCCTAGCTTGGAAGTCAACATGTGGGGCCGAACCGCAAGGATCCAAGGGATTATCCTCCTTTAATTCACCTTCTGAATTACCAAAGGAATGCTGGTCATTTAATCCAGCCGCATGGGACCCACTATCAGACGCAATGAGAGGTTGAATGTCAACTTGTGGGGCCAACCCGCAAGGCACCAGAGGAGTAGCTTCCTTAAAAGCATTTTTTAAATCGCCGGAAGAAATATGGCTACTAACCCCACTAACAGCTAAATTATTAACATTATCCAAACATGGGGCACTAGGGAACATCCCACCGGATTTTAAGGACAAAGTAGATACACCCATGTGCTGTGTACCAGCCTTTTGCGTGTGAATCTGCTGGGTACCAGCCTTAGGCATGTGGGTCTGCTGGACTTCATAGCCGTTGGTGACACAAACCGAGGGAGCGTGGACTATGCTTGGAGCGTGAGGAGCACTTGCTGCAAACACTTTGGGAACTTGAATCGCAGTACTTTTTGGATCTAAATGCGAACAATTATCATCTGCCGGACCACTACTTGATGAAGAAGAATTCATTTTAGTTTCCATCTCAGCCAGTAAGTGCCGTAGCTGAGTGTTCTCGTCCACCAATTTTGAGTTAATTCTTAATGAAGCCTCATAACCCACCTTAAGAGGGTGATCCAAATGCAGATCTTCCTCTTCATCTTCATTTTCAAAGCAAACTACATTTGAAACATTAACCTTACCAAATGTTCCATCCGCAACATTAATAGTTTCAACCTCCTTTAGAGCCCTATCAGTGGCAATGAAGGCGATTGAATCTGGATTAGCAATGGGAGACTCCTTAAGTGGCACAGCACTCGGATATGGGATCAAAACCTCACTGGCCATGGATGTAGGTGAGGTAGCAAGTTCAAAAGTAGTGCCATTCATAGCTGAAATAGCATTCAGCTCATTAGGATCTTCAGTACACTTCACTGCTTGTTTCTTTCTCTTTAAGATTTCATTAGAATCCTGAAGGAATTTGAAAACACCTTGATCAGATCTTACATTCACATTCTCCTCTTGCACAACCCAATCTTCATCAAGTTCAAGCTCCTCATCAGAGAAGCCATGAACCTTAGGCAAGATAGGAGAAACAGGTTCAATGGAAGAAGGAGAGGGAGGTGAAGCAGCATTAAGCACAAGAGCAACCAGATTTGAATCCCCAG
Source organism: Hydrangea macrophylla (assembly GCA_033977485.1). Classification (NCBI taxonomy): domain Eukaryota; kingdom Viridiplantae; phylum Streptophyta; class Magnoliopsida; order Cornales; family Hydrangeaceae; genus Hydrangea; species Hydrangea macrophylla. The sequence goes on from CM066987.1 coordinate 73,140,829, forward strand.
AGCTTAAAGATATTGCTTGTTTATCCTTAAGCTTAGTAGATTCAATAGTCTCTGGTTCTTCAACAATGTTACCTTTAGTATTCTCAGGGCTTCCAGCAGGGTAACTCTTAGATAAAATGGAAGCTTCCATGTTTGAAGGCACCTTATTGTGAAAGAGGCCAAAAGGGGAGACATGGCTTTAAAATCCTCAAGCTCAAAGAAAAAGAGGAAAGATGTTGAGAGTGATGAGGATAAGGAAATGACAAAGATCACCCGAAAATTTGCAAAGTTTCTAAAGAAAGAAAAATCGGGAAAGAAGTCTCCTAAGGAGGAAAAACACAAAAAGAAGACAATCAAGGCCACTAATAGTAGTTCCAAGAGCGAATCATCGGACAATGACTCAAATGGTGAAGAGATTGTCAATCTTTGCCTCATGACAATGGAAAGGGCCTTTCCTACCACCTCGGCAAATGGAGCATCCAAGAAATGCTTGGACAAAGGTTAAGTATTGATTTGGTAATGGTAGGTTAGTAGAAAATTTTGTTTTGATTTGCTTTCATCATCCTACTTAAATTTATTTGTTTTGATTGATTTCATATCATACTCTTATTTGTTTCAAATCACTTTGATTTTGTTTAGATATGTATACTTGATTTTTTTGCATTATTTTGTCTCATCCCCTTGTGATTTGGATATGTCTTTACATAAATCATCATGCTCTTAATATTGCTTATTTAAGAAATGATGATGTGCTTTTGTTTGATTAGACAAAGTTTTAAGAATGGTTAGACCAAATGATGTTTTGTGAATCATTCATATTTTTGCTGTTGTACTGTCATTTTTATGGACTGCTGAACAAAGCAGTCGACTGGTACCCCGACACAGTCGACTGATTCAGGTGTGAGGCTTTGAACTTTTTGATTCTGCTTTGTTAAGTCGACTGCGGAGTCAACTGATCCGACTGAATTGTTGTTTATCTTATATTTTGAGTTCTCCAACTTTATTATTGGTATCTTTGGGAGAATATGCTCTTTATTCATATCTTTTGGTATCTTTTATCATTGCGCATGCTTAGGGGGAGCACTCTCATGTATTCATTTTATCACATATGGTTATATTTGTTTATTTTTGGTTTCTTTTTGGCCTTTTGATTTGTATGCCTATTGTGAGGGGGAGCTTTGTGTTTTATCCCCAAATCTTTTTGATAATGTCAAAGGGGGAGAAATATGAGAAGTATTGGGGAGAAGTAATGATGAGAATCAAGGAAGCACTTAATGGGCTGAATTGGGCTGATTATAAATGGAGAATCCAAGAAGATCAAGGTGGCATTTTTTTGGGTTGATCTTATTAATTGGGCATAAATTTGAAGAAGATAGGGCTGATTATATTTCCTAATCATATTTATGCATGTGGAAGAATAATGGGCTGAATATAACTTCCAAGATATGGCTATTTATGTTTTATAGTTGGTAGTTGGGAGTTTGTTCATGTTTCTATGTGTTTTTAATGAGTTAAACTACCTTTTTGTATAAGTCTATGTTAAAAAAACGTGGTAGCTTTATTTCCTATGGTTGGGAGGATGTTCCAACTACTTGCATTTATTTCCTATGGTTGGAGGGTTATTCCAACAACTTGCATTTATCCTTATGGTTGGAGGGTTGTTCCAATCCTATATATACTCTTTTGTATGGGCAGATTTATATAATGGATTAAACACAATTCTGAAGTTGAGCTTTGCTCCTCCCCCTTGTTCTTCACAGAACACAATTTTTGACTTATCAATCAGCCTTTCGTATCTGATTGTGGTGTCTTCACACACCATGACTTATCAATCAGCCTTCCACATCTGATTGTGGCGTCTTCACTAATCTTTGGAATACCCGTGGTTTGCGTCTCTTTATAGGCGTTGGGTCACGGGTTCACTTCAGAACCGAACAACTTAGGTTTATAGTGCTCAAGTCTATGAATTTGTGTATTCGCGTCTAAGTTGCAATCCGTGAATCAAAATTGCATGTTGTTTCTTCCTACAAGTTTATTCAGGTGAGTATGATGCGTAGATATCTGTCCCATGTCAGTGCGAGCGCCGAAACCATTTTTGGTATCACAAAATCGCAAAACATAATTTTGGAATGCTTAAGTCTTTGATTTGCATATTCGCGTCTAACTTGTAATGCGTGAATCAGACTTACGCGTTGTATCTTTCTACTAGGCTATTTAGGTGAGTATGAAGTTTGGTTCCGGTCCCATGTCATTCTGAGTACCGAAACCTATTTTGATCCCTCAAAAGCTCAAAACTTAGGTTTATAATGCTTAAGTCTCTGAATTTGTGAATTCGCGTATAACTTGCAATCCGTGAATCAAAATTGCATGCCATTTCTTCCTTCAAGTTTATTCAAGTGAGTAGGATGTGTAAATTTTTATCCCATGTCAGTGCGAGTGACGAAACCATTTTTGGTCTCTCAAAAACAAAAAACATAGTTTTAGAAGGCTTAAGTCTATAATTTGCGTATTCAAGTCTAACTTGTAATTCGTGAATCGGAAATGCTTGTCTTTTTTTTTCGAAAATTGGTGAATGAATAAAAAAAGCCAAATTACATGTCTTTTTTTTCAAAAATCGAATTTGCATGTCATTTCTTCCTTCAAGTATATTTAGGTTACCTTGAAGTTTAGGTTCTTGTCCTATGTCATTCCGAGTGCCGAAACTAATTTTGGTCTCTCAAAACCCCAAAACATAGTTTTAGAAGGCTTATGTCTATAAATTTGCATATTTGCCTCTAACTTGCAATCCGTGAATTATAATTCTGTCATTTCTTCCTACAAGTCTATTTAGGTGAGTATGAAGTTTAGGTTCCGGTCCTGTGTTATTCAGAGTGTCGAAACCTATTTTGGTCTCGCAAAATCCCAAAAACATTGTTTTAGAGGGCTGAAGGTTATAAATTTGTGTATTCGTGTCTAATTTGCAATCTGTGAATCAGATTTGCATTTCGTTTCTTCCTACATGTCTATTTAGGTGAGTGTGAAGTTCAGATTCCAGTCCGTTGTCATTCCAAGGGCTGAATCCCATTTTGGTCTCTCAAAACATCAGAACTTAAATTAAGAAGACATTTTTTTTTGGTAATCGGGGATGTCCGGGCCTGCTTGCGCGCACCTCGACTATTAAATTTAGAAGACTTAAGTCAATGAATTTGCATATTCGTGTCTAACTTGCAATCCGTGGATCGGAATTACATGTCATTTCTTATTACAAGTCTATTTAGCTGAGTATAAAGTTTAGGTTCCGTTCTCGTGTCATTCCGAATGCCGAAACCCAATTTGGTCTCTCAAAACCCCATATATTAGGTTATAATGCTTAATAAGTCTATGAATTTGTGCATTCGCGTATAACTTGCAATCCATGAATCGAAATTGCATGCCGTTTCTTCCTTCAAGTTAAATCTAGTGAGTATGATGTGTAAATTTCTATCCCATGTCAGTGCGAGTGCCGAAACCATTTATGATCCCTCAAAACCGCAAAACATAGTTTTAGAAGGCTTAAGTCATTAATTTGCGTATTCAAGTCTAACTTGTAATTCGTGAATCGGAATTGCATGTCTTTTTTTTCAAAAATTGGTGAATGAAGAAAAAAGCCAAATTGCATGTCTTTTTTTCAAAAATCGGATTTGCATGTCATTTATTCCTTCAAGCATATTTAGGTGAGCTTGAAGTTTAGGTTCTAGTCCTATGTAATTCTGAGTGCCGAAACTAATTTGGGTCTCTCAAAGCCCCAAAACTTAGTTTTAGAATGTTTAAGTATATGAATTTGTATATTTTTGCGTCTAACTTGCAATCCGTGAATCGGAAATTGTGTGTCGCTTCTTCCTACAAGTATATTTAGGTTAGTACGAAGTTTAGATTATGGTCCCATGTCGTTCCGTGTGCTGAAACCCATTTTGGTCTCTTAAAATACCAAAACATAGTTTTTCGGCTTTAAAAAAAAAAAAAAACTAAGTTTTAGTTTTTTCACGAACCACAACATAGTTTTAGTTATACGAATTTGCATATTCACGTCTGACTTGCAATCTGTGAATCAGAATTGTGATTCGTTTCTTGCTATAAGTCTATTTAGATGATTATGAAGTTTAGATTCTGGTCTTGTGTCATTCCGAGTGCCGAAACCCATTATGGTCTCTCAAAACTCCAAAACCTAGTTTTAGAAGCTTTAAGTTTATAAATTTGTGTATTCGTGTCTAACTCAATCTGTGAATCAGAATTGTGTGTTGTTTCTTCGTAAAAGTCTGTTTAGGTGAGTATGAAGTTCAGATTCCATTCCGTTGTCATTCTGAGTTCTGAATCACATTTTGGCCTCTTAAAACCACAAAACTTAATTTTAGAGGCAAGTCTATGAATTTGGGTATTCGTGTCTATCTTGCAATTCGTGAATTGAAATTGCATGTCGTTTCTTTCTACAAGTCTATTTGGATGAGTAGAAAGTTTAGGTTCCCATCCCGTGTCATTTCGAGTGCCGAAATCCATTTTGGTGTCTCTAAACCGCAAAACATAGGTTTAAAAGTATTAAGTCGATGAATTTGCATATTCTCGACTAACTTGCAATCCTTGACTCTGAATTGCGTGTCATTTCTTTCTACAAGTATATTTAGGAGAGTATAAAATTTAGGTTCCAGTCCATTGTCATTCCGAGTACCGATACCCATTTTGGTCTATCAAAACTCCAAAACTTCGATTTAGAAGGCTTAAGTCAATGAATTTGCATATCCGTGTCTAACATGCAATCGGTGGATCGGAATTGCATGTCACTTCTCATTAGAAGTCTATTTAGGTGAGTGTGAAGTTTAGGTTCCCTTCTCGTGCCATTCCGAATGCCGTAAACCATTTTGGTCTATCAGAACCGAAAAACTTAGGTTTATAGTGCTCAAGTCTATGAATTTGTGTATTCGCATCTAACTTGCAATCCGTGAATCAAAATTGCGTGCTGTTTCTTCCTACAAGTTTATTCAGGTGAGTATGATGCGTAGATTCCTGTCCCATGTCAGTGCGAGCGCCGAAACCATTTTTGGTATCACAAAACCGCAAAACATAATTTTGGAATGCTTAAGTCTTTGATTTGCATATTCGCGTCTAACTTGTAATGCGTGAATCAGACTTACGCGTTGTATCTTTCAACTAGGCTATTTAGGTGAGTATGAAGTTTGGTTCCGGTCCCATGTCATTCTGAGTACCGAAACCTATTTTGATCCCTCAAAAGCTCAAAACTTAGGTTTATAATGCTTAAGTCTCTGAATTTGTGCATTCGCGTATAACTTGCAATCCGTGAATCGAAATTGCATGCCATTTCTTCTTTCAAGTTTATTCAAGTGAGTAGGATGTGTAAATTTCTATCCCATGTCAGTGCGAGTGACGAAACCATTTTTTGTCTCTCAAAAACAAAAAACATTGTTTTAGAAGGCTTAAGTCTATAATTTGCGTATTCAACTCTAACTTGTAATTCGTGAATCGAAAATGCTTGTCTTTTTTTTTTTTGAAATTGGTGAATGCATAAAAAAACCAAATTACATGTCTTTTTTTCAAAAATCGGATTTGCATGTCATTTCTTCCTTCAAGTATATTTAGGTTACCTTGAAGTTAAGGTTCTTGTCTTATGTCATTCCGAGTGCCGAAACTAATTTTGGTCTCTCAAAACCCCAAAACATAGTTTTAGAAGGCTTATGTCTATAAATTTGCATATTTGCCTCTAACTTGCAATCCGTGAATTATAATTCTGTTTCGTTTCTTCCTACAAGTCTATTTAGGTGAGTATGAAGTTTAGGTTCCGGTCCTGTGTTATTCAGAGTTCCGAAACCTATTTTGGTCTCGCAAAACCGCAAAAACATTGGTTTAGAGGGCTGAAGGTTATAAATTTGTGTATTTGTGTCTAATTTGCAATTTGTGAATCAGATTTGCGTTTCGTTTCTTCCTTCATGTCTATTTAGGTGAGTGTGAAGTTCAGATTCCAGTCCGTTGTCATTCCAAAGGCTGAATCCCATTTTGGTCTCTCAAAACCTCAGAACTTAAATTTAGAAGACTTTTTTTTTTTTGGTAATCAGGGGTGTCCGGGCCAGCTTGCGCGCACCTCGACTATTAAATTTAGAAGACTTAAGTCAATGAATTTGCATATTCGTGTCTAACTTGCAATCCGTGGATCGGAATTATATGTCATTTCGTATTACAAGTCTATTTAGCTGAGTATAAAATTTAGGTTCCGTTCTCGTGTCATTCCGAATGCTGAAACCCAATTTGGTCTCTCAAAACCCCATATATTAGGTTTATAATGCTTAATAAGTCTATGAATTTGTGCATTCACGTATAACTTGCAATCCATGAATCGAAATTGCATGCCGTTTCTTCCTTCAAGTTAAATCTAGTGAGTATGATGTGTAAATTTCTATCCCATGTCAGTGCAAGTGCCGAAACCATTTTTGATCCCTCAAAACCGCAAAACATAGTTTTAGAAGGCTTAAGTCATTAATTTGCGTATTCAAGTCTAACTTGTAATTCGTGAATCGAAATTGCATGTCTTTTTTTTCAAAAATTGGTGAATGAAAAAAAAAGCCAAATTGCATGTCTTTTTTTCGAAAATCGGATTTGCATGTCATTTATTCCTTCAAGCATATTTAGGTGAGCTTGAAGTGTAGGTTCTGGTCCTATGTCATTCTGAGTGCCGAAACTAATTTGGGTCTCTCAAAGCCCCAAAACTTAGTTTTAGAATGTTTAAGTATATGAATTTGTATATTTGCGTCTAACTTGCAATCCGTGAGTCGGAAATTGTGTGTCGCTTCTTCCTACAAGTATATTCAGGTTAGTACGAAGTTTAGATTCTGGTCCCATGTCATTCCGTGTGCTGAAACCCATTTTGGTCACTTAAAATACCAAAACATAGTTTTTCGGCTTTAAAAAAAATAAAATAAATAACTAATATTTAGTTTTTTCACGAACCAAAACATAGTTTTAGTTATACGAATTTGCATATTCACGTCTGACTTGCAATCTGTGAATCAGAATTGTGATTCGTTTCTTGCTATAAGTCTATTTAGATGAGTATGAAGTTTAGATTCTGGTCTTGTGTCATTCCGAGTGCCGAAACCCATTATGGTCTCTCAAAACTCCAAAACCTAGTTTTAGAAGCTTTAAGTTTATAAATTTGTGTATTCGTGTCTAACTCAATCCGTGAATCAGAATTGTGTGTTGTTTCTTCGTAAAAGTCTGTTTAGGTGAGTATGAAGTTCAGATTCCATTCCGTTGTCATTCTGAGTTCTGAATCACATTTTGGTCTCTCAAAACCACAAAACTTAATTTTAGAAGGCAAGTCTATGAATTTGGGTATTCGTGTCTATCTTGCAATTCGTGAATTGAAATTGCTTGTCGTTTCTTTCTACAAGTCTATTTGGATGAGTATAAAGTTTAGGTTCCCATCCCGTGTCATTTCGAGTGCCGAAATCCATTTTGGTGTCTCTAAACCGCAAAACATAGGTTTAAAAGTATTAAGTCGATGAATTTGCATATTCTCGACTAACTTGCAATCCTTGCATCTGAATTGGGTGTCATTTCTTCCTACAAGTATATTTAGGTGAGTATAAAATTTAGGTTCTAGTCCATTGTCATTCCGAGTACCGATACCCATTTTGGTCTATCAAAACCCCAAAACTTCGATTTAGAAGGCTTAAGTCATTACATTTGCATATCCGTGTCTGACATGCAATCGGTGGATCAGAATTGCATGTCGCTTCTCATTAGAAGTCTATTTAGGCGAGTGTGAAGTTTAGGTTCCCTTCTCGTGTCATTCCGAATGCCGTAAACCATTTTGGTCTATCAGAATCGAAAAACTTAGGTTTATAGTGCTCAAGTCTATGAATTTGTGTATTCGCGTCTAACTTGCAATCCGTGAATCAAAATTGCGTGCCGTTTCTTCCTACAAGTTTATTCAGGTGAGTATGATGCGAAGATTCCTGTCCAATGTCAGTGCGAGCATCGAAACCATTTTTGGTATCTCAAAACTGCAAAACATAATTTTGGAATGCTTAAGTCTTTGATTTGCATATTCGCGTCTAACTTGTAATGCGTGAATCAGACTTACGCGTTGTATCTTTCTACTAGGCTATTTAGGTGAGTATGAAGTTTGGTTCCGGTCCCATGTCATTCTGAGTACCGAAACCTATTTTGATCCCTCAAAAGCTCAAAACTTAGGTTTATAATGCTTAAGTCTCTGAATTTGTGCATTCGCGTATAACTTGCAATCCGTGAATCGAAATTGCATGCCATTTCTTCCTTCAAGTTTATTCAGGTGAGTAGGATGTGTAAATTTCTATCCCATGTCAGTGCGAGTGACGAAACCATTTTTGGTCTCTCAAAAACAAAAAACATAGTTTTAGAAGGCTTAAGTCTATAATTTGCGTATTCAACTCTAACTTGTAATTCGTGAATCGGAAATGCTTGTCATTTTTTTTCGAAAATTGGTGAATGCATAAAAAAACCAAATTACATGTCTTTTTTTCGAAAATCGGATTTGCATGTCATTTCTTCCTTCAAGTATATTTAGGTTACCTTGAAGTTTAGGTTCTTGTCCTATGTCATTCCGAGTGCCGAAACTAATTTTGGTCTCTCAAAACCCCAAAACATAGTTTTAGAAGGCTTATGTCTATAAATTTGCATATTTGCCTCTAACTTGCAATCCGTGAATTATAATTCTGTGTCGTTTCTTCATACAAGTCTATTTAGGTGAGTATGAAGTTTAGGTTCCGGTCCTGTGTTATTCAGAGTTCCGAAACCTATTTTGGTCTCGCAAAACCCCAAAAACATTGTTTTAGAGGGCTGAAGGTTATAAATTTGTGTATTCGTGTCTAATTTGCAATCTGTGAATCAGATTTGCGCTTCGTTTCTTCCTACATGTCTATTTAGGTGAGTGTGAAGTTCAGATTCCAGTCCGTTGTCATTCCAAGGGCTGAATCCCATTTTGGTCTCTCAAAATCTCAGAACTTAAATTTAGAAGACTTTTTTTTTTTGGTAATCAGGGGTGTCCGGGCCAGCTTGCGCGCACCTCGACTATTAAATTTAGAAGACTTAAGTCAATGAATTTGCATATTCGTGTTTAACTTGCAATCCGTGGATCGGAATTACACGTCATTTCTTATTACAAGTCTATTTAGCTGAGTATAAAATTTAGGTTCCGTTCTCGTGTCATTACGAATGCCGAAACCCAATTTGGTCTCTCAAAACCCCATATATTAGGTTTATAATGCTTAAAAAGTCTATGAATTTGTGCATTCGCGTATAACTTGCAATCCATGAATCGAAATTACATGCCGTTTCTTCCTTCAAGTTAAATCTAGTGAGTATGATGTGTAAATTTCTATCCCATGTCAGTGCAAGTGCCGAAACCATTTTTGATCCCTCAAAACCGCAAAACATAGTTTTAGAAGGCTTAAGCCATTAATTTGCGTATTCAAGTCTAACTTGTTATTCGTGAATCGGAATTGCATGTCTTTTTTTGCAAAAATTGGTAAATGAAGAAAAAAGCCAAATTGCATGTCTTTTTTCAAAAATCGGATTTGCATGTCATTTATTCCTTCAAGCATATTTAGGTGAACTTGAAGTTTAGGTTCTGGTCCTATGTCATTCTGAGTGCCGAAACTAATTTGGATCTCTCAAAGCCCCAAAACTTAGTTTTAGAATGTTTAAGTATATGAATTTGTATATTTGCGTCTAACTTGCAATCCGTGAATCGGAAATTGTGTGTCGCTTCTTCCTACAAGTATATTTAGGTTAGTACGAAGTTTAGATTCTGGTCCCATGTCATTCCATGTGCTGAAACCCATTTTGGTCTCTTAAAATACCAAAACATTGTTTTTCGGCTTTAAAAAAAAAAATAATAACTAAGTTTTAGTTTTTTCACGAACCAAAACATAGTTTTAGTTATACGAATTTGCATATTCACGTCTGACTTGCAATCTGTGAATCAGAATTGTGATTCGTTTCTTGCTATAAGTCTATTTAGATGAGTATGAAGTTTAGATTCTGGTCTTGTGTCATTCCGAGTGCCGAAACCCATTATGGACTCTCAAAACTCCAAAACCTAGTTTTAGAAGCTTTAAGTTTATAAATTTGTGTATTCGTGTCTAACTCAATCTGTGAATCAGAATTGTGTGTTGTTTCTTCAGAAAAGTCTGTTTAGGTATGAAGTTCAGATTCCATTCCATTGTTATTCTGAGTTCTGAATCACATTTTGGTCTCTCAAAACCACAAAACTTAATTTTATAAGGCAAGTCTATGAATTTGGGTATTCGTGTCTATCTTGCAATTCATGAATTGAAATTGCATGTCGTTTCTTTCTACAAGTCTATTTGGATGAGTATAAAGTTTAGGTTCCCATCCCGTGTCATTTCGAGTGCCGAAATCCATTTTGGTGTCTCTAAACCGCAAAACATAGGTTTAAAAGTATTAAGTCGATGAATTTGCATATTCTCGACTAACTTGCAATCCTTGCATCTGAATTGGGTGTCATTTCTTCCTACAAGTATATTTAGGTGAGTATAAAATTTAGGTTCTAGTCCATTGTCATTCCGAGTACCGATACCCATTTTGGTCTATCAAAACCCCAAAACTTCGATTTAGAAGGCTTAAGTCATTACATTTCCATATCCGTGTCTGACATGCAATCGGTGGATCAGAATTGCATGTCGCTTCTCATTAGAAGTCTATTTAGGCGAGTGTGAAGTTTAGGTTCCCTTCTCGTGTCATTCCGAATGCCGTAAACCATTTTGGTCTATCAGAACCGAAAAACTTAGGTTTATAGTGCTCAAGTCTATGAATTTGTGTATTCGCGTCTAACTTGCAATCCGTGAATCAAAATTGCGTGCTGTTTCTTCCTACAAGTTTATTCAGGTGAGTATGATGCGTAGATTCCTGTCCCATGTCAGTGCGAGCGCCGAAACCATTTTTGGTATCACAAAACCGCAAAACATAATTTTGGAATGCTTTTTTTTTTTTCGAAAAATGGTAAATATATTCCAAAAAAGGATGTACACATGTACAAGGGGCATACCCCAGGATGATCAATAAGCATCAAGCATAAGGACAAGTGGCAAAGCAAACCACTGAAAAAGCCACATCAGGCTAAAAACAACTCCCAAATCAAACACAAAGACTAGCCAAGCATAAACCTGCTAGATCAACATCAAGGAAGAGAAACAAGACAAAACAATACAAAAATCAAAACAAAAAACCTAATTCCATTTACCCAACAAGGCATCAAGGTGATTGTGCCTTTTCCAAACGGTTCTAATTTGAGCATAAACTTGTGAGACAAAATTCTTTAATAATTGCTCTTTAGGTGTTGAGTAGTTCTTAAAAGTTCTATTATTCCTTTCTTTCCACAGGCCGTAGATGGAAACTCCCAAGCAGATTCTAGGGATCATATGATGAGGCGTCTTCCCCTTCCAATGATGGATCATCCAATTGATAGTACTATCCCAAGGGGTGCCATTCCAAGTTAAGTCACATCTAAGCATCAAGCCCTGCCAAATGAAAGTAGAATAATCACAATCAAAGAAAAGATAATTATGAGAATCCATGTGTCTAAGACAAAGAGCACATGCAAGGGGACCTGGAGTAAAATTACAAATTCGATCCTGAGTAGCTAGCCTTTTCTAGGTGGCAAGCCAAAGAATAAAATTTTGTCGAGGAGTACATCCAGAGTACCAGGTAAACTGGTGCCATGGGACAACAGGATTAGAAGGTCTAATATGGTTCCAAACATAGGAGAAGTTAAATTTACCATTAGGAGATGTTGTCCAAACAATGTTATCATGCAAGTCAGTAGGCGTATAAAAGATGGACAACATATCCCTAACTTCATTGAGGCCAATGGAGTTCGATCCAGGCCAATTCCATTCAAGATTAGAAATGATAGTAGCCACTTTAGCATTAGGAGCTATAGCGGCATCATAGGCAATTCTACTAGTATACTTCTCGAACAAAGGCCCACAAGGAAGCCAATTGTCAAACCAAAGGGAAGTATGCACTCCATTACCAACTTTATGCCTAATTAAAGGTCTGGCAATGGTTCTAAGCTTCATGAGCTTTCTCCAATACCAAGAGCATTGTCCGGGGGTTTTAACCTCCCAAATGCTTTTAGTTTTGATCATATACAAATAGACCCATTTTTTCCATAAAGAGTTGTTTGTTGGTTCAAGAAGGTTTCCAATATGTTTAAGGTTAAGCACTTTATTTGTAAGGAAAATATCCTTAAACCCAAGACCCCCTTCAGCTTTGGGTTTGCAAACATTAGCCCAAGCCACTTTAGATCCATGAAAATTATCAGTAGTGCCACTCCAAAGAAACCGTCTCACAGCTTGATCCACCTGCTTAAGAACACTTTTAGGAAGAATAAACATACTAGACCAATAAAGTTGAATACCAGATAAGACAGAGTGGATAAGTTGGGTCCTACCAGCAAAAGACAGGGCTTTGGACTTCCAAGAGTTAATCCTAGAGCAAATTTTAGTGACAAGATCTTCACAATGGTGTTTTTTCAATTTAGAAGTAATTAAGGGAACACCCAAATACTTTAAAGGAAGACATCCCTTGGTAAATTGGAGAATACTAATTAACTCAAAAGCCAAAGGATCATCAACACCAGACAGGAAAAGACAACCTTTAGAGTTATTAGCTTGAAGACCAGATAAATCAAAAAATTGATGCAGGGTCTCTTTTATAACTTTAGCAGACTCCACATCCCCGTTTAACAGAATGATTAAATCATCCGCAAAGCAAAGATGGGAAATCTTCAATTTATCACATTTCCAATGGAAAGCGAAATGACCATTTTGGATGTTGAACTGTAGTAATTGGCTAAGGGCATCCATAATAATGACAAACAAGTAGGGAGAGATGGGATCACCCTGTCTAAGCCCTTTCGCACCCTCAAAATACCCTATAGATTCTCCATTAAAGTTAATGGAATACCTAGGGGTAGAAATGCAAGCACGGATCCATTTCCTCATCTTAGGGGGAAAACCCAAAACTTCAAGAAGATCAAAAAGGAAAGTCCAATTAACATTATCATAAGCTTTCATGAGGTCAACCTTAGCAGCAGCCCTTGGCTTACCACCAACCTTATGATAGTCCCGCAAAAGGTCCTGAGCTAGCAACACATTGTCACTAATTTTTCCCCCTTTAACAAAAGCAGACTGGGCTTGATCAATAACATCAGGGAGAACCTTCTGGATTCTATTAGATAAAATCTTTGAAATACACTTATAGATAGTATTACAGCAAGAGATAGGCCTAAAGTCCCCCATCTTAGATGGATTAGGGACTTTAGGGATCAAAGTTATAATAGTAGCATTAGACTCCTTAAGTAATTCACCATAAGTAAAGAATTCAATTATGGCATCATTAACATCAGGGCCAACAATATTCCAGGAGTTTTTAAAAAAATGAGCATTAAATCCATCTGGACCAGGAGCTTTATTATCATGCAAAGAGAAAAAAGTCTCTTTAATCTCTACTGATGAAGGAATACTATCAAGACATTGGATAAAAGTTTCAGGGATCCTTTTGTGAATAAAGGACCTTAAAAATTCTATCCCAGGGTAGTTATTACTAGCAGGTGAGCCAAGGAGAATCTGGAAGTATCTTATGGCTTCAGTCTTAGCTTCATCAATAGTACAAGTAAATTGGCCATCAGGCTTTTCCAATTTAAAGATTCTTTTCCTATTTCTCCTTTCTTTGATAGAATGAAAAAAATATCTGGAGTTCTTATCACCACATTCAAGCCACTGCAATCTGGATTTTTGTTTAAGAGTTTCTTCCTCAATCCAAATAGATTGAAGAAAATTTTCCATGCACACTTTTTGTTGTGAGATAAGATTAGTGTCATGAGGGTGATGAAGAAGCTCAGATTGGACATTTTCCAGATCTTCCCTAGCTTTATCAACATTAAATTTTTCTTTTCCTGTAAAGGATCTATTAAATCTCTTCAACTCATGTTTGACAATTCTAAGTTTATGGCAAACTTGGTATTGAAGGGTACCTCTGACACTAGTATTCCAAGCCTGGGATACAGTATCGGGATATTGATCCAGTTGGGTCCAAAAATTAAAGAATTTAAAAGACCTACCCTTTCTCCTGGTAATTTTATCCACATAGGTAATAAAAGGGGAGTGGTCAGAAATACCTGGCTTATGAAAGTGAGTGTAGGAATAAGGAAAATTATCCATCCAATTTTGGTTGACTAAAAGCCCTATCTAACTTTCTTTCAGTGAAGTCAGGTCTCCCAAACCTCCTGTTACACCAAGTGAAAAACTCACCAGAATATCTCAGGTCAGACAGATTTAATTGGTTCACAAGATTTCTGAAGTCAGAGATATCAGAATTCACACAAGCATTAAGATTAGAATTTTCATTCGAATGTAAAACAACATTAAAATCCCCCAATATTATGTGATTAGAGGTAATAGGACCAATAGTAATAGAATTTAAAGAATTCCAGAGGTCAACTCTTTCGTGTCCATTGTTTGAACCATAGACAAAAGAAGCCTCGAGGGAAATAAGTTTATCATCACTTTCAATGAAAGTATGGATAAGTTGAGAGGAAATTTTCAAAATAGATAGATGAACTTTATCGGGATTCCAACCAACCCAGATTCTACCAACAGTATTAGGAGTGCTATTAGTTACAAAGTTCCAATCTTTAATAATATTCTTCTTGATAAAATCTTCATTGGCTTGTCTAACCTTAGTTTCAACAATACCAATCACATCTATATTATTTCGGTAAATAAATTTTGCAACCTCAGATTGTCTAAAGGGTTGGTTGAGACCCCTTATATTCCAAGAGCAGATTATCATTAAGAACGTTTGCGGGTTTTTTTCCTCTTTCCTGAGGAATTACTGTTTTTACTACCCTGTGAATGAGTATAGATATTCTTACCTGTAGGAGAAAGAAGGTTATTAGAATTCTGACCTGGCTCCAGAGATGGTGCTTTAATAGTCTCCTCAGGGCTGGATTGAAAACTAGATGATATAGAAGGAACAGATTGTATATCCTCAACCCCTGCATCATGTTTCATAGACCCTTTTAAATTTTCTTCGGAATGTGGCTCTATATTGTCTTCACATTGCTGTTGAGCTTGTCCATTTTGGAACTTCAAACCGTCCAAATGTAAGGGGGAAGAACAAACATTAGGAGTCTGCCTATCGTCAACATGAATATCTGCAATAACTGCTTCTTGGACATTTGGGATGATCCCATCTTCTAGGGATTTTGGGGTATCAATAGGATTACCTTCTTCAGCAGTAGTATCAGTTAAGGAAGAGAAGCTGTTGCTAACAAATGCCAATGCCTTAGGGCTTGAAGGCTTTCGATGGTCTCTGGCTGAGGCCAACCCTGAATTGTCTCCAACAGAGGGACCTTTAGTAGAATCATTCAAAATAGAGGTACTAGTAGAAGCATCATAGTGCTCAGAAGTGACGAGCTTTCCTTTTTCCTTTGTTTTCTGATACGAAATCCGCCAATAATGTGACGAAACCCGTAACACGATTAATGTCTCGGACCGTTCTACTGTCAGATTCAATGGAAACCGCGACCCAACACCTATAACAGATGCGAACCTTGGTATAAAAGACGAAGATGCCACAATCAAGGATGGAAAACTCGATTGATAAGTCCAGGTATGAACGCCACAGAGTAAATCTGATAAGTTCGAATAGTTCTTCAAAGAACCAAAGAGAAAACTCTCACAATATTATTAATGATCAAAACTGAATATTACAAACCCTAAAACTGTTTAAATAGCTGAGGCTTAAAGTTGGGCCCTTTTAAGCCTACGAAATATTATGGTCCAATATAATTCATCCCAAAACTAAAATAAAAGGAAAAAAAAATCCCTAAGTTGGCATGCAAGCCTATAATTTATTCTAGAGCTTGAATCATGGACACCCAGCCTTGTGGATCACTAGTATCCTCCTTTGGGCCACTCAGATTAGTCTCAACCCAAATTTGTTGAACCAGCCCATTGAGATTGTCCTTGAACCGCTTTGCTCGCGCCCTTGTAACCGGACCAATTGGCACGTGGTTCGGGTCCGCATTCCACCTTGTGCTAGCCGCCATGTTCTCATCATTCCCCTCCTCTTGAAAAGGATTTGTCCTCAAATCATCACCTACATCAAAAGGAGATAAATCAGCAACATTAAAAGTAGTACTAACATTATACTCACCAGGCAACTCTAGCTTGTAGGCATTGTCATTGATACGCTCAAGAACTTGAAAAGGACCATCGCCTCGGGGAAGCAATTTAGAACGCCTTTGTGCTGGAAATCTTTCTTTTCGCATGTGTACCCAAACCCAATCTCCAGGTTCAAAGATGATATTGCGTCGCCCTTTGTTAGCTTGCGTTGCATATTGCTCCGTTCTTCGCTCAATATTGAGCCTTGCTTTCTCATGAATCTGCTTAACAAAATCTGCTTTCTTTTTTCCATCTAAATTAACACGCTCAGTCACAGGTAAAGGAGATAAATCCAAAGGAGTTAAAGGATTAAAACCATACACAATTTCAAAGGGTGAAAATTTAGTAGCAGAATGGATAGTACGATTATAAGCAAACTCAACATGTGGTAAACATTCTTCCCATGTTTTGATGTTCTTTTTAATAATAGCCCTTAACAAAGTAGATAAAGTCCTATTTACTACTTCAGTTTGACCATCAGTTTGTGGATGACAAGTAGTAGAAAATAATAACTTAGTCCCCAACTTACACCACAAGGTCTTCCAAAAGTAACTCAAGAATTTAGCATCTCTATCCGAAACAATGGTTCTAGGCATACCATGTAATCTCACAATCTCCTTAAAGAACAAATTAGCAACATGTGAAGCATCATCAGTTTTGTGACATAGAATAAAATGTGCCATCTTGGAAAATCTATCCACAACCACAAAAATTGAGTCTCGACCGTGTTTAGTCCTAGGTAAACCTAACACAAAATCCATTGAAATATCAATCCATGGTTCACTAGGAATTGGAAGAGGTGTGTATAAGCCATGGGGTTGTACTCTAGATTTCGCTCGCCTACATGTGACACATCTACCACAAATTCTCTCAACATCTTGTTTCATGCGTGGCCAATAGAAGTGTTCTTGTAAAACGGCTAATGTTTTTACTACCCCAAAATGTCCCATTAACCCTCCCCCATGTGACTCTCGCACAAGCAACTCTCTCACTGAACAAGTTGGAATGCACAATTTATTTTCTCGAAATAAAAACCCCTCATGCCTATAGAATTTATTATGGGCTGTTTTTTCACAAGATTCAAATTCTTCACTAAAATCGAGATCTAAAGGATACAATTCCTTAATATGCTCAAAACCAAGAATCTTAGCATCAAGAGTAGAGATTAGAATGTACCTTCGAGAAAGTGCGTCGGCAACGATGTTCTCCTTACCTTGTTTATATCGAATGACGTATGGAAACGTCTCAATGAATTCAACCCATCGTGCATGCCTCTTGTTCAGCTTGTGTTGGACTTTAAGGTGCTTTAAAGACTCATGATCGGTGTGAATCACGAACTCTTTAGGCCACAAGTAATGCTGCCATGTCTCCAAAGCTCGAACCAATGCATACATCTCTTTGTCATACGTGGGATAGTTTAAGGCAGCCCCACTTAACTTCTCACTAAAGTATGCAATCGGTCTTCCTTCTTGCATAAGCACGGCGCCAATACCTAAACCTGAAGCATCACATTCAATTTCAAAAGTTTTTGTAAAGTTAGGTAAAGCAAGTAAAGGTGCATGAGTTAACTTCTCCTTGAGTAATTGAAATGCCTTCTCTTGCTCTTCCCCCCATTTGAACCCAACATTTTTCTTGATGACTTCGGTTATCGGTGCAGCTATATTACTGAAGTTTTTCACGAACCTCCTGTAAAAACTAGCAAGTCCATGAAAACTTCGCACATTACTTACACTAGATGGACTTGGCCATTCTTGGATAGCACGAATCTTTTCTTCATCAACCTGTATTCCTTGTGCACACACAACAAAACCAAGAAACACAAGCTTATCGGTGCAAAAAGTGCACTTCTTTAGGTTAGCAAACAACTTTTCATTTCTAAGCACATCTAACACAAGTTTTAAATGCTTCAAATGCTCTTCCAAGTTTTTGCTATAAATCAGGATATCATCAAAATAAACAACTACAAATTTTCCAATGAAAGCACGCAAAACATGGTTCATCAATCTCATAAAAGTACTAGGAGCGTTAGTTAATCCAAAAGGCATAACTAACCATTCATACAAACCATATTTTGTTTTAAATGCAGTTTTCCATTCATCACCTTCTTTCATTCTAATTTGATGATACCCACTTTTCAAATCAATCTTAGAAAATATACAAGAACCATGCAACTCATCTAACATATCATCTAAGCGAAGAATAGGGTGTCGATACTTTACCGTTATGTTGTTGACGGCTCGGCAATCAACGCACATTCTCCACGTCCCATTCTTCTTAGGAACCAAAATCACCGGAACGGCGCATGGACTCATACTTTCTCTTACGTACCCCTTTTCCATCAACTCACTAACCTGCTTTTGTAGCTCCTTTGTCTCCTCAGGATTGCTTCTATAGGCTGGTCGGTTTGGAATGGTAGCACCGGGCACGAAATCAATTTGATGTTCAATCCCTCGAATATGGGGTAAACCATGTGGAACCTCCTCGGGAAAGATATCACCAAACTCCTGCAAAAGAGAAACAACAGAACTAGGCAAAGATGAGTCAATTTGGTTAGTGTTTAAAAATCCCTCTTTGTACAAAAGTACAATCATAGGCTGATTTGAAAACAACGCTCGTTTGATCTCACTCGCTTTTGCATAAAAATTCTTTTTTTGGTTTCCCTCTAATTTTCCCTCAATGGCTGCATTTTTCTTTTCTTTTTCTCTCTCATTTTTCTCACTCCTTTTCTTTTGTTCACTCTCTTTCTTTTGATCACTCTCCCTTTGCAACCTCACTTGATCTTCATAAACTTGCTTCGGTGTCAAAGGCACTAAGGTGATTGTCCTTTGATTAAGCACGATCGAGTATTTATTTGTGAAACCATCATGCTTAACACGTCGATCAAATTGCCATGGCCTCCCTAACAACAAGTGTCCAGCTTGCATCGGAACCACATCACTCAAAACTTCATCTTCATATTTCCCAATACGAAAAGAAACTAACACCTGTTTAGTTACCCTTACTTCACCACTATCATTGAGCCATTGCAATTTATAAGGTCGTGGATGCTTGATTGTTGGCAGCCCTAATTTCTCCACCAAAGTTGTGCTAGCAACGTTAGTACAACTCCCCCCATCTATGATCACACTACACACCTTATCTTTGACATGACATCTCGTATGAAAGATGTTCTCCCGTTGTGCCTCATCATCTTCCTTAACCTGCATATTTAGAGCTCTCCTTGCCACTAACAAATCCCCTTGGGCAGCGTACTCTTCATCATCGGCATCCTCCAATGATGGCATAGATTCGTTGTCATCTTCATCTTCGGTTTCAATCTCACCATTATCTCGTAACACCATAACTCTCTTGTTCGGACATTGGCTAGCTATATGTCCCCTACCTTGGCACTTAAAACACTTAATATCGTGGTTCCGAGAAGTAGACGAATCGGATTTACCTTGATTTCCATGGCTGGCCACCTCTTGTTTTTGCTCAGTTTTTGGCTTCATCAAAGGCTGCTTCTCATCTCTTTTCCAATTATTTGGTTTCCAAGCGGATGTATTGGAATTTTGGCTTGGATTTTGGCTTGGACGTGTGCTGCTGCCCCTCCTCTTGAGTTGATTCTCAATTTTAATAGCCATGTGTACCATATCCTCCAACTCAACATAGTGTTGCAATTCCACTGAATTAGCAATTTCCCGATTCAACCCAACTAAGAATCTAGCCATTGTAGCCTCTCGATCTTCCTCTACATTCGCTCAAATCATAGCAACTTCCATCTCCTTATAATATTCTTCCACACTCCTATTACCTTGTCTCAAACTTTGCAACGTGTTGTATAACTCTCGGTAATAATAGCTTGGAACGAACCGCTTCCTCATCACAGTTTTCATATCCTCCCATGTCTCTATTGGACGCTCCCTATTTCTTCTCCTATTCAACACCAATTGATCCCACCAAATGATAGCATAATCAGAAAATTCAATGGCAGCAAGTTTTACCTTCTTAGCCTCAGAGTAATGGTGGCAATCAAATACTAATTCTACCTTCTTCTCCCATTCTAGATAGGCTTCCGGATCATTCTTCCCTTGAAACGAAGGAATCTTCATCTTAATACTACCCAAATTATTATCTTCCCGGTTCCTAGCTTCTCTAAACCTAACTTCTCTACCCCGCCCACCATATCTCCTATGATTATCTATTGACTCCTGATCATTTTCTTCGTCAAAGTCTCCCCAAAAATACTCCTCTTCTTCAACTCTCACTCCCCTCGGTTGAACTCTCTCTCTTCTACGTCCATGAGGAGCATTGTTTTGTGGCTGCTCCACATGTGCATTCTCTACTCTATCTAACCGTTCATGAACTTGTTCCATCTCTGTCCTCAATACCCTCCTCATTTCACCCATTAATGCCTCCAATAGTAGTTTTTGATCAGTCTCTCCCGAAACCTCCCCGGCATTAATTTCGTCTTTATTGGCCATATTTCGCTGCAAAACAAAGATTAGATAAAAAAAATATACAGGACCTCACAACTCTCGCTCACGTGTTTCACTCAACTAGGATGTATCACTCAAGTTCACTCGTGTTTAAACTGAAAATCAATTTGGCTTTTACCCTCTTATGTGCTCACCACTCTTGCCTTTTTCCACTCGTAGTAGTTCTCACTCGGTTCTTATGAAACTGACCAAACAATGACCAGAATTTCTCAGTAACAATCCACACCCAAACTAGACCAATCAAATTTGGAAGTTGAAAGCACGACTAAAAACGAACGCGGATGGCTAGGTTTCCAAAAGCACCAAAAAAATGGAATTTTCGGAAATTTTTTTTCACACTATGGAGTAAGGTCAAATTTGGACTCCTTAGACCCCCAATATTGTAAAACAAAAATAAAATTTTAAGCCGATTTTTTGTATTTATTTATTTATTTATTTTTTTTTTTTTTCCGCGGCTTACCGATCTCTTCTTTTCTTTTCTTCTTTTTTTTTTTTTATTTTTTTATTTTTTTTTTAATCAGGCAGACTTCACAGTTCACGTATCTGATTCAGAAACCCTAATTCTCGAGAAGAAAAAAAAAACCACAATAACAACGATCACGAGAATGAACAAACACGAAGTAACAAGAGCAAATCACAGATCAGATTCGCAAACCCTAAACACGAAATTCCAGATCGTAATCGAACACCCCTTTTTTTTTTTTTTGATATGGTTCAAAAACGAGAACGAATAAGAAGACGAAGAGAAACAAAAACGAATACGAACAGAACCAGAAGAAACGAAAAAGATATGATAAACCTGAGACTAGAACTGTGCTCTGATACCAACTGATACGAACTCCGCCAATAATGTGACGAAACCCGTAACACGATTAATGTCTCGGACCGTTCTACTGTCAGATTCAATGGAAACCGCGACCCAACACCTATAACAGATGCGAACCTTGGTATAAAAGACGAAGACGCCACAATCAAGGATGGAAAACTCGATTGATAAGTCCAGGTATGAACGCCACAGAGTAAATCTGATAAGTTCGAATAGTTCTTCAAAGAACCATAGAGAAAACTCTCACAATATTATTAATGATCAAAACTGAATATTACAAACCCTAAAACTGTTTAAATAGCTGAGGCTTAAAGTTGGGCCCTTTTAAGCCTACGAAATATTATGGTCCAATATAATTCATCCCAAAACTAAAATAAAAGGAAACTAATGAATATAAAAAATTCCTAAGTTGGCATGCAAGCCTATAATTTATTCTAGAGCTTGAATCATGGACACCCAGCCTTGTGGATCACTAGTATCCTCCTTTGGGCCACTCAGATTAGTCTCAACCCAAATTTGTTGAACCAGCCCATTGAGATTGTCCTTGAACCGCTTTGCTCGCGCCCTTGTAACCGGACCAATTGGCACGTGGTTCGGGTCCGCATTCCACCTTGTGCTAGCCGCCATGTTCTCATCATTTTCCAAGCACCCTCCTCCTGTTTTTGGTGTAAATTGGTGGGATTTTGGGCAAGGGCAGTAGCTTTGGGAAGTTTAGCACAGTCGTGCCCAAATCTCTTGCATTTGGCACAACGTAATGGAGTCCACTGGTACTGAATTGGTAGATAAATTGGTTCAATTTCCCCCGTAATTGGATCTTCAAAATTGATCACAAGCTGTTTAAGTAATTCTTGGTTTGCATTCAGCTCAATGCAGATCCGAGCATAAGAAATTCTTCTACCCTCTGCGGTTACTTTTGCAACATGCAATGGTTTTCCAATAGCACTGGCTATGTGGCTTAATCCTAACGGATTCCATAATTCAAGTGGAATATTTGATATGTGAACCCACACAGGTATGGTGGATATAGATTCTTTGGACAAGGTAAGCCCAGTCTGCCATTTCCTCAGAATAATGGGCTGTCCACTCACATGCCATGGGCCACCCTCCAGTATAGCCATACATTCTTCTTCACTGTCAAATTTAAAGAAAAAGAATCCAGAATCTGTGGCCACCATGTCATACAAACCGTGTTTTCCCCAAAGTCTAGAAGTAGCATTTTTAACGAGTGAAAAAGGAAGCTTCTTACCTATGAAATATCCCACCAGTGTGTTATGCCACGCATGACTTCCTTCCACAAACACCTCCTTAGGAATGTTAAGATGCTGTCTATTATGTCCATCTCGAGGTTTTATGAAATTAAGTTTAAATCCCAAAGAGCTTTTTGGTTGGACTAAGGCTGCCCAAGACTTAGGTTGAGTAGAGCCAGTTTCTTTCGCAGCTTGAGCTGGCCTGATTGATGAAGCCAAGTTACTAGTGGGCCCCTCTGTATTAAAAGAGTTTACCTCAGCCATTTGACTATAGTTTGCGTGTGGGGAAATGGCAGTGGGCTCCACGGGTTGCCTAACAGGAGGAAAAGTAGCATCCAATGCTCCAGGTTTTGCGGCAAGAATTGAAGACCCCATGTGCTCATGAGGGCCACCAAATGCGGAGGCAATGACCAGCTTGCCCTTATCCATGCGCTCAGCAGTAAGATGTGTCACAGGACATTGAGTGGACTGGGCGCCGGGATTAACGGCCAGGCCCATGTGCTTGTCTGCAATTTGAGTAGACAAGGCACCGGGAATCTCGGTCAAACCCATGTGCTTGTCAGCAGTTTGAAGAGGAGTTGGGGGTATTTGCTTTTGACCGTTGGGTTTCAAGGCCATGTGACTATCAGCAATATCAATTAAACTATGCATAATATGACCGTTGAACGGGTCAGCAGCCAACTGCGTCTGTTCAAGCGCGTGAGGGGCACCTATCACAAACATCTTGGTGCTTGTGACCTCCGGTTTAGTAGGATCAAAATGTGTACTGCACACCCCTTTATCCTCACCCTCATTGATACTACTAAGTGCCGGATTTGAAATAGGGCCAAATTTCACCATTTTAAGTTCATCCATCTCTGCTTGTAATAACCGAATCTGGGCTTGGGCATCAAGGAGGGACTTTTCCAGACCAAGATTAGGTTCCTTCGGTTGCCTTGGATGGTCAAGATCAGTCCCAGCCAAAATCTCATTCATAAACACAGGACTAATAGGGACTGACTTGATGGCAACATTTTCAGTAGTACTCTTCAACTTTCTTTTCAGAATCTCCTTTGAGTCTTGAAGAGCTTTGAACAAGGTTCCTTCCACTGGACTACTAATCTTTGCACCAACAGAACTAGGTTCAATCCAATCCTCCGGGATTTCAAGTTCCACTTCACTCAATGAAGCAGCATTAACATAGACTCCATCATCATTTGTCTTGGCCTTAGAAAGATCAGTCAATCCTTCTTCACTTAACATATACACCACAGATTTGGAAGGGTTTGAAATTATGAAATCCTTTTCATCATTGAGAACATAATCAACTTTGTTGGGGCTATTAGCTTTGAAAGCTGGTTTAGCAACATTGAGAACATGAACCTTTCCATCTGAGATGAAACCACCAGGTTGAGGACCATCTTTAAGAATCACAGATCCATCCCCTTTGAGAGTGTATTTACTCTCTAACTCTGGAGCAATAACACCCAAAGCAGAAGGAACTCTAGTAGTGGATGGAACAATTACAGTGTGCTCGCCCTGTGTAACCAAAGGAATTGAAGAGCCAGCAGCTTTAGATTTAACAAGATCCCTAATCTTCTTTTTTTCGGAAAATTTGGTAAATTAAACGAAAAAGGGAGTACAAAAGTACAAGGGGCATACCCCAGGATATACAATAGGCGCAAAAAAAAATTGTGGAAATAACCACCACCTAAACAAGCAAAAGGGAGGGCACCCTTCCCTGTCAACCCTGAAAACAGCAAGCAACCCTAGGTCAAGCCAAGGCGCAAACCTAAGCACAAGAGGCAAATTACAACCAATAACAAAAGGCCCAAAGCTTACAAACAAGCAACCTAAGGGCAACCACCATCCACAACCAGTCACATCAATCCACAACAATCCACAATCCACAATCCACAATCAAAAACCAATACAACATAATTTGCAAACCACAAGCAGCTTTAACACCAGTTACAGAGATATCTATCAATGTGAATATGATTTTTCCACTTAACCCTGATTTGAGCATTGATTTGAGAGATTAAATGTTTCAGAAGAATGCTGGGAGGGTTAAAGATCTTCTTAAAAGTTCTGGTGTTTCTCTCTTTCCATATCCCATAGACAGTCACTCCAAGGCAAATCTTGGGAATCATTTGTTGAAAGGCTTTCCCTCTAAATCTTTGGTCCATCCAATCCAGAGTAGCAGTCCAATTTTGACTTCGCCATATGATGTCACACCTTTTCATTAATTCCTGCCACACAAAAGAAGAGTAAGGACAGTCAAAGAACAAATGGTCATGATTTTCCATATTAGTCTGGCAAAGCAAACAAACTAAAGGACCGGGAGTAAAGCTATAGATTCTATCGTGTGTAGATAAACGATGCTGAGCAGCAAGCCATAGCACAAAAATTTGTCTGGGGCTACTTCCAGACAACCAAACAGTGTTGTACCAAGGAACTTCAGTATCATGATCCCTCAAGTGGTCCCAAGTAAGGAAGGTATTGAACTCTCCATTAGGAGAAGTAGTCCATTTAACAGAATCCATGCAATTAGTGGGGGGGTAGAAAGTAGATAACACATTTCTAACCTCATTAAGTTCTAAAGAATTTGAAACAGGCCAATTCCACTCCATCCCTCTAACAATGCTACTAACCTTAGCATCTATATTAATTGCAGCATCATACACAATTCTATCAGAGAAATGATCTAACAAGGGGCCCAGGGGGAGCCAATTATCAAACCAAAGGAAAGTGTCATTACCATTCCCAATTCGATGAATTAATAAAGGTTTTGCCACTTCTCTTAGCTTTAATAACTTTCTCCAATACCAAGAGCATTGGGATGGGAAGTTGGCTTGCCAGAAACTCTTATTTTTAAGCATATACAATTGTAACCACTTTTTCCATAAGGAATCATTAGAAGGGTTCAAGAGATTTCCAATATGTTTCAAATTTAAGGTCGTATTAACCAAAACAAGATCTTTAAAGCCCAAACCCCCTTCCCTCTTAGGCCTGCACACTTTGGACCAAGCAACCTTAGCACCAGTAATCTTATCTGTCTTACCAGACCAGAGGAATCTAGACAAAGCTTGGGAAACTTGCTTGAGGACACTTTTGGGGAGAATGAACAAACCAGCCCAATAGAGTTGGATTCCAGTCAAGACAGAGCTAATAAGTTGGGCTCTACCTGCATAAGATAAAAATTTAGATTTCCAAGAATTAACCCTAGAGCAAATCTTATTGACCATACCTTCGCAATCTCTTTTTTTTAGTTTTGAAGTAACAAGGGGGACACCAAGATACTTAACAGGAAGGTTGCCTTGAACAAATTGGAGTGCATTAATGATCTCTTCACACAGATCATCCTCAATACAAGAAAAGAATAAGCAGCTTTTAGAGTTGTTTGCTTGAAGGCCAGATAAATGATAAAATTGGTTAAGAGTAAGCCTAACCGTGTTAGCAGATTCCACATCCCCATTAAATAAAATAAGGAGATCATCCGCAAAGCAAAGGTGAGAGATCCTTAATTTATCACATTTCCAATGATAGGTAAAATGCTCCCTACGAATGTTATGATGCAACAGTTGGCTAAAAGAATCCATAATAATAACAAACAAATAGGGAGAAATAGGATCACCTTGTCTTAAACCTTTAGCACCATCAAAGTATCCCACAGATTCTCCATTAAAATTAATAGAATACCTTGGAGTAGTGATACAAGCTATAATCCATTTCTTGAGGTTAGGAGGAAAGTTAAGAACATCAAGTAAATCAATGAGAAACTCCCAGCTAACACTATCATAGGCCTTCATAAGATCCACCTTAGCTGCAACTCTAGGTTTCCCTTTCTGTTTATGGTAATCTCTAAGGAGATCTTGGGCTAGAAGGACATTATCACTAATCTTCCTACCCTTCACAAAAGCCGACTGGGCTTTATCAATGAGGTTAGGGAGAATAATTTGGAGTCTGCTAGCAATAATCTTAGATATGCATTTATAAACGGTGTTACAGCAAGAAATGGGTCTAAAGTCGCCCATCTTAGAGGGGTTGGTAACTTTGGGAATCAATGCTACAAGGGTAGTGTTAGATTCCCTTAACAATTCTCCATTAATAAAAAATTCTTTAACAGCCTCAATAATAGAGGGACCAATGGTGGCCCAAGAATCCTTGAAGAAAAAGGCATTAAACCCATCAGGGCCCGGGGCTTTGTTACTATGTAAACTGAAGAAGGCCTTCTTAATATCATCATTCGAGGGAATCCTATCAAGGTTAGCCTTTAACTCATCAGGGATCCTCTTATGGACAAAAGATCTAACGATATCTATCCCAGGATAGTTATGGTTAGCAGGAGTACCAAGTAAATTATGAAAGTATCTAACAGCTTCCCCTTTAGCTTCATCACAATTGGAAGTGAAGTAACCATTAGGTTTTTCAAGAACAGTAATCCTTTTAAAATTCCTCCTTTCTTTTATGGATAAATGGAAATATCTGGAATTTTTGTCACCCACCTCAAGCCATTGTAATCTAGATTTTTGTTTAAGAATTTCTTCTTCAATCCAAATGGCTTCATGGTATTTATCCAGACAAGGTTTGAATTGATCAATTAAAATCTTATTGCCAGGGTCATGAAGTAAAGAAGATTGCAAAATTTTAAGGTCCTCCCTAGCTTTATCAGCATTGATCTTTTCTTGGCCAAGAGATTTCTTCCCAAGTTTTTTCAGCTCTTGCTTAAGGATCCTGAGCTTATGGCAAATTTGGTACTGGGCAGTACCTTCAACTCTTTGATTCCAAGCATTAGTAACAAGTGCAGAGTAGTTATCCAATTTAGTCCAATAGTTATAAAATTTAAAAGCCCTACCCTTTCTTCTAAGATTCTTATCAATATGGACAAGGATAGGAGAGTGATCAGACATACCTGGAGCTTGGAAATGAGCAAAAGAGTCCGAGAAGTGATCAAGCCAAGTCTGGTTTACTAAGGCTCTATCAAGTTTCCTTTGAGTGAAGTCTGGCCTACCATATCTTCTATTACTCCAGGTAAATAATTCACCAACATATCTAAGATCAACTAAGCAACAGTCATTAGTAACTTTAGTGAAATCATACATGTCATTATCCCAACCATGATTAGTATCCGAAATTTCATCAGGGTTCAAAGTAACATTAAAATCACCAAGAGTGATATAGTTAATATTAAGAGTACTAGCATGAATAGATCTTAACTCTGACCAGAGTTCACCTCTAGCGAGGCCTGTATTGTAACCATAAACAAAAGAGGCTTCCATGTAAATAGA
Source organism: Hydrangea macrophylla (assembly GCA_033977485.1). Taxonomy (NCBI): domain Eukaryota; kingdom Viridiplantae; phylum Streptophyta; class Magnoliopsida; order Cornales; family Hydrangeaceae; genus Hydrangea; species Hydrangea macrophylla. Next base: position 73,168,885 of record CM066987.1, read on the forward strand.
TTTATCATCACTCTCAATGCTCACATGGATGAGTTGAGAAGTGGTTTTAAGAACTTTAAGGAAAATCTTATCGGTATTCCAGCCAATCCAAATTCTACCAGTAGAGCTAGGGCTACTATTAGAAACAAAATCCCAGTTTTTGAAAACTTTTTTCTTAATAACATCCTCATTAGTTTGCTTTACCTTAGTTTCCACAATACTTAAGACATCAATATTATTATCATAAATAAACTTAGCAACTTCAGATTGCTTATAGGCAAGGTTAAGACCTCTAACATTCCAGCAGCTAACTATCATTAAGAACATCTAAGGGACTGTTTATTCTTACCTGAAGAACTTGAATGGGTGTTCCTCTTATCCTTAGGCTTACCTTGACCTGGGGGAGGTTTTGGAGACTCTTTTGAAGTTGAAGGGGATTCATTGATCTGAGGAGAACTGGTGCCTGATTCATATATAGATCCTTTAGCAGAGTTAGGCATAAGAGAATTATCTTCAACATTCGATGCTTCCGCTTGTTGAGCCATTATGTTTCCAGGTGGGAGAGCATTAGGAATCCTGGGCATAGCTTTTCCTGACTTCACAGAGAATTCATCATTAGCAAGTTGCCTGCTCCCTTGAGGACCCTCAATTTGTTCTTCTTCTAAATTTGTATTCAGGGCTGAGAATTTGTTACTCATAGCAACATTTTTGTCATTCATATTTAGGCTTGTGGTTAAAGAGTCTAAAATGGGGTTGGCTTGCTGAGTGATAGGGGCCTTAACAGTACCCTCAGTAGATTGCTCATCCATTCTGGGAGGCTTAGTAGAGGATGTAGCCATATCCTCTCCCTTCCCTTTCACCCTTCCTTTAGTTTCCCATCCATCAGCATCAATCTTGGTATGATGGGTACTTGCACCTTGGGCTTGAGACTTAGATAAATTTTGGGAAGCTTGAAACTTAGCACAATCATGGCCAAACCGCTTGCATTTTGCACACCTTACTGGAGTCCACTGATATTCAACCCTAATATTAATTCTTTCAGATTCAGCTCCTTCCACTGCAATATCAAAATTCTTCAAGAGTTCAAGGTCTGCATTAACTTCAATACAGATCCGAGCATACGAAATTCTTCTGCATGTGGCTGTCATTTTGTCGACATGTAAGGGTTTCCCTATCACACTAGCAATATGGCTTAGCCCCTCCGGTGTCCAGAATTCCATAGGAATGTTGAAGAAGTGAACCCAAATTGGAACTGAAGAGGGTGCTTCCTTATCTAAGACTAGGCCTGGTTGCCAATTTTTGAGTAAAATGGGCTGACCAGCCACATGCCAAGGGCCACTTTCAAGCACAGTCTCACTTTCTTCCTTGGAATTGAATTTGAAAAAGAAATAACCAGAGTCAGTAGCCAGCATATCAAACAGCCCATGCTTTGCCCAGAGTCTAGTAGTGGCAGTCTTGACCAAAGTGTAGGGGAGTTTTTTACCAATGAAGGAGCCCACAAGGGTATTATCCCAATTTTGAATACCAAAAGAAGGCAGCTCACTTGGTAATGTAACCAATGTTCTGTTATCACCATGCTTGGGCTTAATATAGTTAAGCTTAAAACTTGGATTAGTCTTACCTTTAACAAGGGAGGCCCAGCTAGAAGCAGCTTCAGCACTTTTGTCATTGGAAACCAACTGCCTAGTAGGGGAACCTTTAGAGGTGAGTAAATGCGTACATGGTTGAGGGGTATAAGGGAGATTTCCTTTACTAGTGGCAGGCACGTGGGTAGAGTAAGGCTGCAAGGCCCCTAATTTTGGAAATGTGGCGCCTAAAGAAGGGAATTCATCCGTTGCCACATGGTTTGTAACAATATTTAAATCAGATTATTGACCGAGCCTATGGCGTGTGGGGCATTCATGCGACAATGCGCCGAGAAATCCGGATTGGGCAGGTGAGCCCATGTGATTGTCCTTGGCTTTTACAATATTTAAATTGGTAGTGCCTATTGCTTTATGACCGTTAGACACATGAGAAGCTGGAGCGTGGGGCTCACGTGCTACCAACACTTTGGCATCAGAGATTGCTAAGCTTTTTGGATCAAAACAATTTCTTTTAGTTCCCCCATTTGAACCTTTGCACAAAAAAGGACTGTTGTTCTTACTCAAACGGAAGGATGGAATTTCAGAATCAGATTTAGAGCCGTCTCTCTGCCCTTTCCAGACACTGGGACCATCGTTCGGTATTTCACCCTCTTCACAATCTGAGTTGGACCTTACCTTGCAAGACTCAGAATCTGAGAGAGAGAGAACCTTCTTGGCTTGCCACACATAGGAACTAGTGTTTAACTTCCCTCTACGCCCTCTGCATCCTAAATGAGGTTTCCCTCTATTCTTAGGACTAGTGAAAGGATACAGTTTATGGGTCTTTAACTCCCTAATTTCATTCTGAAGCTCCCGAATCAATCCATGAGCCCCTTCAAGGTCAATGGAGTCTATGGCCTGTGATTTCCTTTTCAGCAACTCATTTGAATCTTGGAGATTTTGGAATTTAGTAGTACTCTTGGAGCCCTTTTCTTCAATTTCATCTTGACTAGAGAGGAGTTCTTCCCATTCCTCTGGTAGTTCTACTTCATCTTCAGAAATCTCGTAGCCACTGACCTTAGACAGATTAGAAATACCTTCATTCCCAACACCAAACACAACTGATTTGGACGGATTTGAGATAATAAAACCCTTTCCAAAGGACACTATATCAGACTCCCTCTGGACATTAAATAGACTTTCAGTGGATTGAGGTTCATTTGGAGTCCACTTGACCAGAGGTTCATTCAAAACAGATTTGGGATCTATAGACTTGTTTTTATTGGAACAAACCTCCTCAGTGTTTGAGGATTCGACATTCTCAGATTTAGCAACATTAAGAACATGAATAACCCCATTAGGCTGGGTTTCACCAATGGTATTCCGATCTCTCATCAGGACAGACCCATCACCTTTAAGCATATATTTGCTCACAAGTTCAAGGGAGAGGAATGACTCATTAAAACCAGGACTTGAAACAACTTTGATGTTTTTAGGTTTGCTACCACCTGAGTTTTGGGTTCGTTTTTTCTTATTAGACCCCATTGAAGGAGAAAGAATGGAGGTCAAGAAAAGTTCAGATAGTTTGAGAGAGAGAGAGGGAGAGAGAGAGAGAGAGAGAGGGGGGAAAGAGGAGAGGCTAAGGAAAAACAGGGTTAACCAAAATCTAGAGAGAGGTAGGAGCTTCTCTCTCTAGACATTCTCATTCACTATGGATTACTTATTCCCAAGATCCCTAATCTTCTTGTTAGATCCCATCTGTATTTTGGAAAGAAGGAAAATAGAAAGAAAGAGAAGACAAACACAAAGCTAGAGAGAAGGAGGAGCTTCTCTCTCTAACCCATTTTAACAGAAGTGAGCTTTTTTTTGGAATGCTTAAGTCTTTGATTTGCATATTCGCGTCTAACTTGTAATGCGTGAATCAGAGTTACGCGTTGTATCTTTCAACTAGGCTATTTAGGTGAGTATGAAGTTTGGTTCCGGTTCCATGTCATTCTGAGTACTGAAACCTATTTTGATCCCTCAAAAGCTCAAAACTTAGGTTTATAATGCTTAAGTCTCTGAATTTGTGCATTCGCGTATAACTTGCAATCCGTGAATCGAAATTGCATGCCATTTCTTCCTTCAAGTTTATTCAAGTGAGTAGGATGTATAAATTTCTATCCCATGTCAGTGCGAGTGACGAAACCATTTTTGGTCTCTCAAAAACAAAAAACATAGTTTTAGAAGGCTTAAGTCTATAATTTGCGTATTCAAGTCTAACTTGTAATTCGTGAATCGGAAATGCTTGTCATTTTTTTTTCGAAAATTGGTGAATGAAGAAAAAAGCCAAATTGCATGTCTTTTTTTCGAAAATCGGATTTGCATGTCATTTATTCCTTCAAGCATATTTAGGTGAGCTTGAAGTTTAGGTTCTCGTCCTATGTCATTCTGAGTGCCGAAACTAATTTGGGTCTCCTAAAGCCCCAAAACTTAGTTTTAGAATGTTTAAGTGTATGAATTTGTATATTTGCGTCTAACTTGCAATCCGTGAATCGAAAATTGTGTGTTGCTTCTTCCTACAAGTATATTTAAGTTAGTACGAAGTTTAGATTCTGGTCCCATGTCATTCCGTGTGCTGAAACCCATTTTGGTCTCTTAAAATACCAAAACATAGTTTTTCGGCTTAAAAAAATAATAATAATAATAAGTTTTAGTTTTTTCACAAACCCTTGCTATAATAAGTCTATTTAGATGAGTATGAAGTTTAGATTCTGATCTTGTGTCATTCCGAGTGCCGAAACCCATTATGGTCTCTCAAAATTCCAAAACCTAGTTTTAGAAGCTTTAAGTTTATAAATTTGTGTATTCGTGTCTAACTCAATCCGTGAATCAGAATTGTGTGTTGTTTCTTCGTAAAAGTTTGTTTAGGTGAGTATGAAGTTCAGATTCCATTCTGTTGTCATTCTTTTTTTTTTCGGAAAAAGGTTAATTTAACGAAAAGAAAGCCAAACGGCACTGTACAAAAGTACAAGGGGCATTCCCCAGGATATACAATCAGCACAAAAGAAAAAATGCATCCAGACAATGCAACACATGAAGGGCAACAAACAAAAGCCAAAACCCAGAGAGCCACCCTTCCTAAAACCAACTGCACTAAGCAAACTAACAAACTTACAAACTAACTTACTTACTAACTTACGCAAACTTACAGAACTCACAAAACAATCAAAGCTCAAGATACATTAAGACCAAGTCAAGCATGTCAAGCATGAGGACCAAAGCAAAGAGCCCTAATTATGTAATGGCCCATCTTTCAATGTACTGAGGGAGATGGGGATCGTACTTCCATGTTGTTTGAATCTGTAAGGAAATCTGGAGACAAATGTCTTGTAACATTCTTTCCTTAGGCTTCACTTCTAGTTTGAAACTCCGAGCATTCCTTTCTTTCCAAATGCTATACACAACCAAACCAATGCACATTTTAGGAACAACCTGCCTTGGAGTCTTCACTTTCCACTTGTTCGCTGCCCAGGCCACAAGATCATCCCAAGTGGGGGCAGAGTAAGAGATTTCCAACCTATTAAGAATTCCCTGCCACACATAAGAAGTATATAAGCAATTAAAGAATAAATGGTCATGAGATTCCAAAGCTTTATGACAAAGAACACAAGCTAGAGGTCCTGGAGTGTAAGAAAAGATTCTATCATGTATGGATAATCTATGGAGAATAGCCAACCACATAATAAAACTATATCGAGGGATATACCCAGGGAACCGTGTGAGGCCGTACCAAGGGACTTTGGGATAGTGAGTTCTAACATAATCCCATGTGTTGGCCGAAGAGAACACATTATTAGGGGAGGGTAACCATTGAATCACGTCACTAGTGGTAGTAGGGAGAGGCAAGGAATGTAATTGGCTTCTAATATCCATTAAATCAAGAGTGTTTGTAAGAGGCCAATTCCATTCACTACCATTAATAACATCAGAAACTTTGGCATTTAAGGGGATGGCAGCATCATATTGGACACGTCTACTGTTGTCATTCTGAGTTCTGAATCACATTTTGGTCTCTCAAAATCACAAAACTTAATTTTAGAAGGCAAATCTATGAATTTGGGCATTCGTGTCTATCTTGCAATTCGTGAATTGAAATTGCATGTCGTTTCTTTCTACAAGTCTATTTGGATGAGTATAAAGTTTAGGTTCCCATCCCGTGTCATTTCGAGTGCCGAAATCCATTTTGGTGTCTCTAAACCGCAAAACATAGGTTTAAAAGTATTAAGTCGATGAATTTGCATATTCTCGACTAACTTGCAATCCTTGAATCTGAATTGCGTGTCATTTCTTTCTACAAGTATATTTAGGAGAGTATAAAATTTAGGTTCCTGTCCATTGTCATTCCGAGTACCGATACCCATTTTGGTCTATCAAAACTCCAAAACTTCGATTTAGAAGGCTTAAGTCATTGAATTTGCATATCCGTGTCTAACATGCAATCAGTGGATCGGAATTGCATGTCGCTTCTCATTAGAAGTTTATTTAGGTGAGTGTGAAGTTTAGGTTCCCTTCTCGTGTCATTCCGAATGCCGTAAACCATTTTGGTCTATCAGAACCGAAAAACTTAGGTTTATAGTGCTCAAGTCTATGAATTTGTGTATTCGCGTCTAACTTGCAATCCGTGAATCAAAATTGCGTGCTGTTTCTTCCTACAAGTTTATTCAGGTGAGTATGATGCGTAGATTCCTGTCCCATGTCAGTGTGAGCTCCGAAACCATTTTTGGTATCACAAAACCTCAAAACATAATTTTGGAATGCTTAAGTCTATGATTTACATATTCGCGTCTAACTTGTAATACGTGAATCAGACAACGCGTTGTATCTTTCTACTAGGCTATTTCAGTGAGTATTAAGTTTGGTTTCAGTCAACCTCTTCCGAATAATGCCAATCTTCTCGGACGTCTCATGAATCAAATCAGGACCCAAAATAGATGACTCACAAGATTAGACTTTAGAGGGAGGATGGTGAGGGCTGCCCCCCCCCCATGGGTGGTGGTTCCGAGTGCTAGTGCTAAGAAAAGAAAGGAAAAGCTCTTCCCTTTTCCTAGCAATGTAAGTAAATTGAACATCCAAGCTAAGAGAGTTATTAAGTTGTCTACTCCTTGAAGCTATTAGATAGGGACTTATCAAAAAACAATGTCTAGAGAGAGAAGCTCCAACCTCTCTCTAGAATTTGGTTAATTTTGCCTTTCTTCATCCTCTACATCATCTGTTATCTCTCTCTCTCTCTTGCTCCCTCTCTCTCTCTCTCTCTCTCTTTCTTTACCCCTCTTTCAATGGAGAAACACAAAGCTGTTCGAGCTCTTAACGATACTGAGTCAAATAGAAATCAAGCTGTTAGAGTTCTCAACAGTGCTAAACCAGTTTCAAGGCCTTCTGCTAGAGATTTGGACACTTGTTCTACCAAGTCTGTAGCTAAGAATCATGTTGATTCCTTGGTTAATGAGAAACCTAAAGATGTGATGAGAACATGGCGGCTAGCACAAGGTGGAATGCGGACCCGAACCACGTGCCAATTGGTCCGGTTACAAGGGCGCGAGCAAAGCGGTTCAAGGACAATCTCAATGAGCTGGTTCAACAAATTTGGGTTGAGACTAATCTGAGTGGCCCAAAGGAGGATACTAGTGATCCACAAGGCTGGGTGTCCATGATTCAAGCTCTAGAATAAATTATAGGCTTGCATGCCAACTTAGGGATTTTTTTTATATTCATTAGTTTCCTTTTATTTTAGTTTTGGGATGAATTATATTGGACCATAATATTTCGTAGGCTTAAAAGGGCCCAACTTTAAGCCTCAGCTATTTAAACAGTTTTAGGGTTTGTAATATTCAGTTTTGATCATTAATAATATTGTGAGAGTTTTCTCTTTAGTTCTTTGAAGAACTATTCGAACTTATCAGATTTACTCTGTGGCGTTCATACCTGGACTTATCAATCGAGTTTTCCATCCTTGATTGTGGCGTCTTCATCCTTTATACCAAGGTTCGCATCTGTTATAGGTGTTGGGTCGCGGTTTCCATTGAATCTGACAGTAGAACGGTCCGAGACATTAATCGTGTTACGGGTTTCGTCACATTATTGGCGGGGTTCGTATCAGTTGGTATCAGAGCACAGTTCTAGTCTCAGGTTTATCATATCTTTTTCGTTTCTGTTCTTATTCGTTTCTTCTGGTTCTGTTCTTATTCGTTTTTGTTTCTGTTTGTTTTCTTATTCGTTCTCGTTTCTGAACCGTATAAAAAAAAAAAAGGTGTTCGATTACGATCTGGAATTTTGTGTTTAGGGTTTGCGAATCTGATCTGTGATTTGCCCTTGTTACTTCGTGTTTGTTCATTCTCGTGATCGTTGTTATTCTGGGTTTTTTTTTTTCTTCTTGGAATTAGGGTTCCTGAATCAGATACGTGAACTGTGAAGTCTGCCTGATTATTCAAGAAAAAAAAATACAAAAAAAAAAAAGAGAAAAAAAAAGAAGAAAAAAAAAAAAAAAAAAAAGAAAAGAAAAGAAGAGAAGAGATCTGTAGGAAAAAAAAAAAAAAGAGTACAAAAACTCGGCTTAAAATTTTATTTTTGTTTTGTGATATTTGGGGTCTAAGGAGTCCGAATCGGACCTTACTCCATAGTGCAAAAAATTTTTTTCCGAAAATTCCATTTTTTTGTGCTTTTGGAAACCTAGCCATCCGCGTTCATTTTTAGTCGTGCTTTCAGCGTCCAAATTTGATTGGTCTAGTTTGGGTATGGATTGTTACTGAGAAATTCTAGTCATTGTTTAAGCAGTTTCATAAGAACCGAGTGAGAATTACTACGAGTGGAAAAAGGCAAGAGTGGTGAGCACATAAGAGGGTAAAAGCCAAATTGATTTTCAGTTTAAACACGAGTGAACTTGAGTGATACATCCTAGTTGAGTGAAACACGTGAGCGAGAGTTGTGAGGTCCTGTATATTTTTTTTTATCTAATCTTTGTTTTGCAGCGAAATATGGCCCATAAAGACGAAATTAATGCCGGGGAGGTTTCGGGAGCGACTGATCAGAAACTACTATTGGAGGCATTAATGGGTGAAATGAGGAGGGTATTGAGGACAGAGATGGAACAAGTTCATGAACGGATAGATAGAGTAGAGAATGCACGTGTGGAGCAGCCACAAAACAATGCTCCTCATGGACGTAGAAGAGAGAGAGTTCAACCGAGGGGAGTGAGAGTTGAAGAAGAGGAGTATTTTTGGGGAGACTTTGACGAAGAAAATGATCAGGAGTCAATAGATAATCATAGGAGATATGGTGGTCGGGGTAGAGAAGTTAGGTTTAGAGAAGCTAGGAACCGGGAAGATAATAATTTGGGTAGTATTAAGATGAAGATTCCTTCGTTTCAAGGGAAGAATGATCCGGAAGCCTATCTAGAATGGGAGAAGAAGGTAAAATTAGTATTTGATTGCCACCATTACTCTGAGGCTAAGAAGGTAAAACTTGCTGCCATTGAATTTTCTGATTATGCTATCATTTGGTGGGATCAATTGGTGTTGAATAGGAGAAGAAATAGGGAGCGTCCAATAGAGACATGGGAGGATATGAAAACTGTGATGAGGAAGCGGTTCGTTCCAAGCTATTATTACCGAGAGTTGTACAACAAGTTGCAAAGTTTGAGGCAAGGTAATCGGAGTGTGGAAGAATATTATAAGGAGATGGAAGTTGCTATGATTCGAGCGAATGTAGAGGAAGATCGAGAGGCTACAATGGCTAGATTCTTAGTTGGGTTGAATCGGGAAATTGCCAATGCAGTGGAATTGCAACACTATGTTGAGTTAGAGGATATGGTACACATGGCTATTAAAATTGAGAATCAACTCAAGAGGAGGGGCAGCAGCAGACGTCCCAGCCAAAATCCAAGCCAAAATTCCAGTACATCCGCTTGGAAACCAAATAATTGGAAAAGAGATGAGAAGCAGCCTTTGGTGAAGCCAAAAACTGAGCAAAAACAAGAGGTGGCCAGCCATGGAAATCAAGGTAAATCCGATTCGTCTACTTCTCGGAACCGCGATATTAAGTGTTTTAAGTGCCAAGGTAGGGGACACATAGCTAGCCAACGTCCGAACAAGAGAGTTATGGTGTTACGAGATAATGGTGAGATTGAAACTGAAGATGAAGATGACAACGAATCTGTGCCACCATTAGAGGATGCCGATGATGAAGAGTACGCTGCCCAAGGGGATTTGTTAGTGGCAAGGAGAGCTCTAAACATGCAGGTTAAGGAAGATGATGAGGCACAACGGGAGAACATCTTTCATACGAGATGTCATGTCAAAGATAAGGTGTGTAGTGTGATCATAGATGGGGGGAGTTGCACTAATGTTGCTAGCACAACTTTGGTGGAGAAATTAGGGCTTCCAACAATCAAGCATCCACGACCTTATAAATTGCAATGGCTCAATGATAGTGGTGAAGTAAGGGTAACTAAACAGGTGTTAGTTTCTTTTCGTATTGGGAAATATGAAGATGAAGTTTTGAGTGATGTGGTTCCGATGCAAGCTGGACACTTGTTGTTAGGGAGGCCATGGCAATTTGATCGACGTGTTAAGCATGATGGTTTCACAAATAAATACTCGTTCGTGCTTAATCAAAGGACAATCACCTTAGTGCCTTTGACACCGAGGCAAGTTTATGAAGATCAAGTGAGGTTGCAAAGGGAGAGTGATCAAAAGAAAGAGAGTGAACAAAAGAAAAGGAGTGAGAAAAATGAGAGAGAAAAAGAAAAGAAAAATGCAGCCATTGAGGGAAAATTATAGGGAAACCAAAAAAAGAATTTTTATGCAAAAGCGAGTGAGATCAAACGAGTGTTGTTTTCAAATCAGCCTATGATTGTACTTTTGTACAAAGAGGCATTTTTAAACACTAACCAAATTGACTCATCTTTGCCTAGTTCTGTTGTTTCTCTTTTGCAGGAGTTTGGTGATATCTTTCCCGAGGAGGTTCCACATGGTTTACCCCCTATTCGAGGGATTGAACATCAAATTGATTTCGTGCCCGGTGCTACCATTCCAAACCGACCAGCCTATAGAAGCAATCCTGAGGAGACAAAGGAGCTGCAAAAGCAGGTTAGTGAGTTGATGGAAAAGGGGTACGTAAGAGAAAGTATGAGTCCATGCGCCGTTCCGGTGATTTTGGTTCCTAAGAAGGATGGGACGTGGAGAATGTGCGTTGATTGCCGAGCCGTCAACAACATAACGGTTGATGAAGAAAAGATTCGTGCTATCCAAGAATGGCCAAGCCCATCTAGTGTAAGTAATGTGCGAAGTTTTCATGGACTTGCTAGTTTTTACAGGAGGTTCGTGAAAGACTTCAGTAATATAGCTGCACCGATAACCGAAGTCATCAAGAAAAATGTTGGGTTCAAATGGGGGGAAGAGCAAGAGAAGGCATTTCAATTACTCAAGGAGAAGTTAACTCATGCACCTTTACTTGCTTTACCTAACTTTACAAAAACTTTTGAAATTGAATGTGATGCTTCAGGTTTAGGTATTGGCGCCGTGCTTATGCAAGAAGGAAGACCGATTGCATACTTTAGTGAGAAGTTAAGTGGGGCTGCCTTAAACTATCCCACGTATAACAAAGAGATGTATGCATTGGTTCGAGCTTTGGAGACATGGCAGCATTACTTGTGGCCTAAAGAGTTCGTGATTCACACCGATCATGAGTCTTTAAAGCACCTTAAAGTCCAACACAAGCTGAACAAGAGACATGCACGATGGGTTGAATTCATTGAGACGTTTCCATACGTCATTCGATATAAACAAGGTAAGGAGAACATCGTTGCCGATGCACTTTCTCGAAGGTACATTCTAATCTCTACTCTTGATGCTAAGATTCTTGGTTTTGAGCATATTAAGGAATTGTATCCTTTAGATCTCGATTTTAGTGAAGAATTTGAATCTTGTGAAAAAATAGCCCATAATAAATTCTATAGGCATGAGGGGTTTTTATTTCGAGAAAATAAATTGTGCATTCCAACTTGTTCAGTGAGAGAGTTGCTTGTGCGAGAGTCACATGGGGGAGGGTTAATGGGACATTTTGGGGTAGTAAAAACATTAGCCGTTTTACAAGAACACTTCTATTGGCCATGCATGAAACAAGATGTTGAGAGAATTTGTGGTAGATGTGTCACATGTAGGCGAGCGAAATCTAGAGTACAACCCCATGGCTTATACACACCTCTTCCAATTCCTAGTGAATCATGGATTGATATTTCAATGGATTTTGTGTTAGGTTTACCTAGGACTAAACACGGTCGAGACTCAATTTTTGTGGTTGTGGATAGATTTTCCAAGATGGCACATTTTATTCCATGTCACAAAACTGATGATGCTTCACATGTTGCTAATTTGTTCTTTAAGGAGATTGTGAGATTACATGGTATGCCTAGAACCATTGTTTCGGATAGAGATGCTAAATTCTTGAGTTACTTTTAGAAGACCTTGTGGTGTAAGTTGGGGACTAAGTTATTATTTTCTACTACTTGTCATCCACAAACTGATGGTCAAACTGAAGTAGTAAATAGGACTTTATCTACTTTGTTAAGGGCTATTATTAAAAAGAACATCAAAACATGGGAAGAATGTTTACCACATGTTGAGTTTGCTTATAATCGTACTATCCATTCTGCTACTAAATTTTCACCCTTTGAAATTGTGTATGGTTTTAATCCTTTAACTCCTTTGGATTTATCTCCTTTACCTGTGACTGAGCGTGTTAATTTAGATGGAAAAAAGAAAGCAGATTTTGTTAAGCAGATTCATGAGAAAGCAAGGCTCAATATTGAGCGAAGAACGGAGCAATATGCAACGCAAGCTAACAAAGGGCGACGCAATATCATCTTTGAACCTGGAGATTGGGTTTGGGTACACATGCGAAAAGAAAGATTTCCAGCACAAAGGCGTTCTAAATTGCTTCCCCGAGGCGATGGTCCTTTTCAAGTTCTTGAGCGCATCAATGACAATGCCTACAAGCTAGAGTTGCCTGGTGAGTATAATGTTAGTACTACTTTTAATGTTGCTGATTTATCTCCTTTTGATGTAGGTGATGATTTGAGGACAAATCCTTTTCAAGAGGAGGGGAATGATGAGAACATGGCGGCTAGCACAAGGTGGAATGCGGACCCGAACCACGTGCCAATTGGTCCGGTTACAAGGGCGCGAGCAAAGCGGTTCAAGGACAATCTCAATGGGCTGGTTCAACAAATTTGGGTTGAGACTAATCTGAGTGGCCCAAAGGAGGATACTAGTGATCCACAAGGCTGGGTGTCCATGATTCAAGCTCTAGAATAAATTATAGGCTTGCATGCCAACTTAGGGATTTTTTTTATATTCATTAGTTTCCTTTTATTTTAGTTTTGGGATGAATTATATTGGACCATAATATTTCGTAGGCTTAAAAGGGCCCAACTTTAAGCCTCAGCTATTTAAACAGTTTTAGGGTTTGTAATATTCAGTTTTGATCATTAATAATATTGTGAGAGTTTTCTCTTTGGTTCTTTGAAGAACTATTCGAACTTATCAGATTTACTCTGTGGCGTTCATACCTGGACTTATCAATCGAGTTTTCCATCCTTGATTGTGGCGTCTTCATCCTTTATACCAAGGTTCGCATCTGTTATAGGTGTTGGGTCGCGGTTTCCATTGAATCTGACAGTAGAACGGTCCGAGACATTAATCGTGTTACGGGTTTCGTCACATTATTGGCGGGGTTCGTATCAAGATGTGTCTTCTGGTATCAATTTTATCATCTCAAACCCCTCTTGTACTGAGGTGTATGGTTTAAATGATGAAGGAGTTCATGATATTAATGTTGACAAAGTTGCTACCTCAAATATTACATCTTCACAGTCTACAGTTTTGAAGAACAGTAATCAACCCCCAGACAATCTCAAGGAGAGCTCATCTGGTTTTAAAGGGGCATTGAATGTCACTGATTTGCTTAAATATGCTCAAAAGGAAGCTGATTATGAAGATGAATCTCTTGAGATTCCAGAAGATTGGGAAGATATCCCTTCAAACAAGGGTCAGTTAGATCTTGAAGAAGGGGAAGTGGTTGTTAGTGAAGAAGATGAGCAACCAGATCATGAGTACCATAATAGTTTGCTTAAAGATTCAAATGAATATTTAAGGAAAAATCTCAAGGTAGCCCAAGCACAGATTCAACAGTTGATGCATGAGAAGGAAAATCTAAAAGCCATGCAAGGTTCTTGTTTTGTTCCATCTGGGTCAAGGAGTGGAAGTAGCATTGGAAGAACCCCTTACAAGTCTGGTGGGAAAAGAGGGGGGTTTAGATCTGGCCATGATTGGAGGAAACATCAATTTAAACCCTTTGACATTTGTGGCACTGATGGAAGCTCAAGTGATGATCAACATGGAAATGGAGAGAGGAAAATGTGGAAAGCTATCCATGTTAAAAAAACAAATGCTGGTGTTCTTGGTGCCCCCTCTGCTGGGGCTATTGTTTCAAATCAACAGGATCTATCTCCTAAGTTAGGCTACCAATCCGAGCCTCTTGTTACCTGTGGTAGCCGAAAGAAAATTATTAGCAGTGATATTGCAGGATCATTTTTCCGAGGTCCACATGGGTTCCTAGCTTCATCTAATGCTGATGAAGATGTTAAAACCTCTCATTTTGATCCGAAAAGCAGGCTAGTTGATTCAACCAAGCTGTTTCCTACGCAAGGGGCCCACTGTCCACTCATGAAAGAGCCTAACGGCTACATTGCTACGCACATGGGCGCGCCTGCTGCTCCCTTAAAACCCGGCGCCCTGTCTGAGATTCAAACGCCTTTGGCAAGTGCACCCCACGCACATGTGTTGTCCACCAATTTGGCGCCCATTAAAAATAATACAATATTGAAGATTGTTGATTCTTCGGCTAGTCACACTAGTGATGGTCCTTTTTCCGGAATTTCTGCCGCATTGTCGCCTCTGGTAGGCCACGGAAATGGCTTGGGAAGTGCTATACGCTGCACTCCACATTGCCTTACTAATGATGTTTCTGCTGCTAAACAGTCCCTTCCACTATCTACCCCAGTTAACCCGGTGGATAATCTTGGCTTAGGGGAGTTAAAACACCCTCCAAACAAAAGCTGGGCTTCACTTGTCAAAAGTAACCCTGCCCCAAACTTTAAACTGGATTATATTAAACCCAAATTGGGGGAAGATGGGAAGATTTTTCTGCTTCCAAATGAGTTACCATCCGTGGAAAACATAGGTAAGAAGCTCCCATATACTCTGGTAAAAAATGCTACTGGGAAGCTGTGGTCTAACCAGGGTTTAGTTGATATGTTGGCAACTGACTCAGGATATTTTTTCTTCAAGTTTCACACAAATGAAGATTGTGAAAAAGTTTTGGAAGGAGGGCCTTGGCATGTTGCAGGTCAACCTGTCATGCTTAAGAAATGGCATCCAGGTCTTGTCTTAGACAAAGAAGTTCCTTCCTCTGTTCCTATCTGGGTTCATTTCTTTAATGTCCCACTCGAGTTCTGGACTCAAGAAGGGCTTAGCCACATAGCTAGCGTCATTGGGAAACCATTGCATGTTGACCGAATGACAGCAAGTTGTAGAAGAATATCTTATGCTAGAATATGCATTGAGGTAACTGCTGAGTTTGAACTTCTGAAAAACTTTGATATCCAAGTTGAGGGCACTGAGACTGGAAAAATAACTATAGATGTGGAGTACCAGTAGACCCCAATCAGGTGTGCCAAGTGCAAGAGGTTTGGGCATGATTGCTCAAAGATTCCAAAAGTTCATAAGGTGCAACATCACAAAATTTCAGATCCCAAGGCAGCTAACACCAAGATTGAAGACCCATGGTTAGTTAAAGGTAAAGGTAAATTGGTGTATGAGGATACTACTGATGATAGAAGCAAGGAGGCTAACTTGGTTTCTGATCTTAACAAAGCTAGTGGGGAAATGCATCCTTCCAACTCTGATTTGAACCTAGCTGCTCCTAGTACCTCCCAATTCCCTAAAGGGACACATAATTTGGCAAAAGCCAAAGAAGTTACTACAACCAACCAATTTTTAGCATTGGGAGATACTCAAGATGAAGATGATAAGACAAAAGGAGATGCTCCGAATATGATACCTTCCCTGATTGAAGATGGAACCTCCATTGAGCCTCCTATCTTGATTGACTCTGAAACAACTAAGCTTCCTGCAGGTGGGGATGAAACTAAGTGCCTTAGTTCTACAAATGCTTACCCTTCTAGCCCAAAGTTGTCAGCTAATCATCAGGCAGATGGGAAGGGATCTGCAGGCCATGGTTTTTATCCCACTATAGCACTTTCTGATGGTCCAGCAGCTTCTCCCTCTACAGGCCAGGTTAATTCTTCCCCCCCTCTTGTTTCCTCAGGTGGTAAGCAACATGGTAATCAAAGCCAGAAGAACAAAAATAATCGTTCTTCAGGAAAAAAGAAACAATCGTCAAAACGTTCTTAATGATTATTTGCTGTTGGAATATCAGAGGCCTTAATTTGGCCTTAAAGCAAACTGAAGTTGCTAAGTTTATTTATGATAACAAAATTGATGTTTTAAGTAATGTGGAAACTAAAGTCAAGCAAGTTAATGAGGATTTTATAAAAAAGAAAGTTTTCAAACATTGGGAATGTATCACTAATAGCAGCCATGGTTCTGTTGGTAGAATCTGGATTGGTTGGAATGCTGACGTTATCTGTCTCAAAGTGCTTAAAACAACTTCCCAAGTTATTCATGTTAGTATTGAAAATGATGATAAAACAATTTACTTGGAAGCATCTTTTGTCTATGGTTTCAATACTGCTCAACCTAGAAACGAGCTTTGGTCTGAATTACGATCTATCCATGCTAGCACTATTGCCACCAATTACATAACTCTGGGAGATTTTAATGTTACCTTATGTCCAGATGAAATCTCGAATCACAACCATGGATGGGACAATGACATGTATGATTTCCAAAGAGTTACTAATGATTGTTGTTTAGTTGACCTTAGATCTGTTGGAGAGTTTTTCACTTGGTGTAACAGAAGATATGGGAGACCAGACTTCACCCAAAGGAAACTTGATAGAGCTTTGGTTAATCAGAAGTGGCTGGAATCCTTTACAGACTCTTTTGCCCATTTCCAGGCCCCAGGTATATCTGATCATTCTCCCATTGTTGTCCATATTGATAAAAATGATTTATCTCCTTTTGATGTAGGTGATGATTTGAGGACAAATCCTTTTCAAGAGGAGGGGAATGATGAGAACATGGCGGCTAGCACAAGGTGGAATGCGGACCCGAACCACGTGCCAATTGGTCCGGTTACAAGGGCGCGAGCAAAGCGGTTCAAGGACAATCTCAATGGGCTGGTTCAACAAATTTGGGTTGAGACTAATCTGAGTGGCCCAAAGGAGGATACTAGTGATCCACAAGGCTGGGTGTCCATGATTCAAGCTCTAGAATAGATTATAGGCTTGCATGCCAACTTAGGGATTTTTTATATTCATTAGTTTCCTTTTATTTTAGTTTTGGGATGAATTATATTGGACCATAATATTTCGTAGGCTTAAAAGGGCCCAACTTTAAGCCTCAGCTATTTAAACAGTTTTAGGGTTTGTAATATTCAGTTTTGATCATTAATAATATTGTGAGAGTTTTCTCTTTGGTTCTTTGAAGAACTATTCGAACTTATCAGATTTACTCTGTGGCGTTCATACCTGGACTTATCAATCGAGTTTTCCATCCTTGATTGTGGCGTCTTCATCCTTTATACCAAGGTTCGCATCTGTTATAGGTGTTGGGTCGCGGTTTCCATTGAATCTGACAGTAGAACGGTCCGAGACATTAATCGTGTTACGGGTTTCGTCACATTATTGGCGGGGTTCGTATCACAAATTAGTTTCGGCACTCGAAATGACATAGGACCAGAACCTAAACTTCAAGCTCACCTAAATATACTTGAAGGAATAAATGACATGCAATCCGATTTTCGAAAAAAAAAGACATGCAATTTTGCTTTTTTCTTCATTCACAAATTTTTGAAAAAAAAAAAAAAAAAAAGACATGCAATTCCGATTCACGAATTACAAGTTAGACCTGAATACGCAAATTAATGACTTAAGCCTTCTAAAACCTTCTTTTGCGGTTTTGAGGGATCAAAAATGGTTTCGGCACTCGCACTGACATGGGATAGAAATTTACACCTCATACTCACTTGATTAAACTTGAAGAAAGAAACGACATGCAATTTCGATTCACAGATTGCAAGTTATACGCGAATGCACAAATTCATAGACTTATTAAGCATTATAAACCTAATATTTGGGGTTTTGAGAGACCAAATTAGGTTTCGGCATTCGGAATGACACGAGAACGTAACCTAAACTTTATACTCAGCTAAATAGACTTGTAATAAGAAATGACATGTAGTTCTGATCCACTGATTGCAGGTTAGACACGAATATGCAAATTCATTGACTTAAGTCTTATAAATTTAAGTTCTGGGGTTTTGAGAGACCAAAATGGGATTCGGCCCTTAGAATGACAACGGACTGGAATCTGAACTTCATACTCACCTAAATAGACATGTAGGAAGAAACGAAACGCAAATCTGATTCACAGATTGCAAGTTAGACACGAATACACAAATTTATAAACTTCAGCCCGCTAAAACAATGTTTTGGGGTTTTGCGAGACCAAAATAGGTTTTGGCACTCTGAATGACACAGGACCGGAACCTAAACTTCATACTCACCTAAATAGACTTGTAGGAAGAAACGACACGGAATTATAATTCACGGATTGTGATGCGAACCTCTATAGACTCACTATGAGATCCAACAACAAAGATTGAATATCTTCCCAAGAAAGCTAAAAATCAGATTGTTGTAAAAGTGAACCTGTGACCCAACGCCTATAAAGAGACGCAAACCACAGGTATTCCAATTAGTGAACCTGAGACCCAACGTCTATAAGTGTTCTTGTAACACATCTAAAGTCTTCCTTATACCAAAATGACCCATCAAACCACCCCCATGTGCTTCACGCACTAGCAACTCACGCATAGAACTATTAGGCACAAAAAGTTTATTTTCTCTAAACAAGTACCCATCAAGTCTATAGAACTTACCAAACGCTGCTTTTTCACATGCTCCATACACACTAGCAAAGTCATCATCATTAGCATATAATTCCTTCACATATTCAAATCCCAATAACTTTGCATTTAAAGTAGAAACAAGAGCGTACCTCCGCCCATGTTGATTCTCATCAGATTGCAAGTTAGAGGCAAATATGCAAATTTATAGACTTAAGCCTTCTAAAAGTATATTTTGGGGTTTTGAGAGACCAAAATTAGTTTCGGCACTCGGAATGACATAGGTCAAGAACCTAAACTTCAGGGTCACCTAAATATACTTGAAGGAAGAAATGACATGCAAATCCGATTTTCGAAAAAACGACATGTAATTTGGCTTTTTTTATTCATTTACCAATTTTCGAAAAATAAGACAAGCATTTCCGATTCACGAATTACAAGTTAGACTTGAATACACAAATTATAGACATGGGATAATTTGCGCGAATTAAGACAAGCATTCTAAAACTATGTTTTTTGGTATGAGAGACCAAAAATGGTTTCGACACTCGCATTGACATGGGATAGAAATTTACACATCCTACTCACTTGAATAAACTTGAAGGAAGAAATGGCATGCAATTTCGATTCACGGATTGCAAGTTATACGCGAATGCACAAATTCAGAGACTTAAGCATTATAAACCTAAGTTTTGAGGTTTTGAGGGATCATAATAGGTTTCGGTACTAAGAATGACATGGGACCGGAACCAAACTTCTTACTCACCTAAATAGCCTAGTAGAAAGATATAACGCGTAAGTCTGGTTCACGCATTACAAGTTAGACGCGAATATGCAAATCATAGACTTAAGCATTCCAAAATTATGTTTTGCGGTTTTGAGATACCAAAAATGGTTTCGGCGCTTGCACTGACATGTGACAGGAATCTACGCATCATACTCACCTGAATAAACTTGTAGGAATAAACGGCACGCAATTTTGATTCACGGATTGCAAGTTAGACGCGAATGCACAAATTCATAGACTTTTTTTTTTTTTTCGGAAAGTGGTAAATATATTCCAAAAGAAAAAAACAACAAAAACAAGCGGCAAACCCCAGGTATTACAATAAGTTCAAATCATGAGGACATGAAGCAAAGCTAACAATCAAAAGGACAAAATGATACCTCTAGGAGTTACAAACAAACTAAAGGGGACAACACAAACACTTAAGCCTCCAAACTAGCTAACAAACATGGTGATATGTCGACTTTTTAAACGTTGAGCCATCAACTCCAAACAAACAGGCCAACTTCGACTTGGCCAATATAAACCACAACAAAGCATCAACTCCTAAAGTAGGAGACAATGAAACTCACAAAATTGGGGCTCCTAGTTCCAATTATAGATAAGTCTATCTAAATGTGCATGGTGTTTCCACTTGACCCTGATTTGTGTATTCACTTGCGAGATTATATTCTTCAGGAGAATTTCTTTGGTGTGGGAGATGTTCTTGAAGGTTCTATTATTTCTCTCTTTCCATAAGCAGTAGATTGTCACTCCAAGGCACATCTTGGGAATAACATGTTGGAAAGTCTTTCCTTTCAACCTTTGAGCCATCAGTTCCAAGCTGTCAATCCAACTCTGACCTTGCCAGATTAGGCCGCACCGAGTCATCAAATCCTGCCACACAAAAGAAGAATAAGAACAGGCAAAGAACAAGTGGTCATGAGTTTCCATATGCTTATGGCAAAGCATATATGCTAAAGGGACAGAAGTAAAACTAAAGATTCTATCATGAGTGGAGAGTCTGTTCTGAGCAACTAACCAAAGGATGAAGCTGTGTCTAGGAATACCCCCTGAGAACCACACAATATTATACCAAGGTACTACGGGGTAATGAGTTCTCAGATGGTTCCAGATAAGGGAGGTGTTGAACATACCATTAGGAGTAGGAACCCATCTCACAGAATCCAAGCAACTACTAGGATGATAGAAATTAGACAAAACATTTCTAACTTCATTAAGCACAATAGTGTTGGAGCTAGGCCAGTTCCAATCTATCCCTCTTATGATGCTACTAACCTTAGCATCAATATTAATAGCTGCATCATAAACAATTCTATTTGAAAATTTGTCCAACAAGGGGCCCATTGGGAGCCAATTATCAAACCAAAGAGATGTGTTATTACCATTACCAATCCGATGTTAGTAAGGGTTTAGCAACACCTCTGAGTTTTAATAATTTTCTCCAATACCAAGAGCACTGGGAGGGAATCTTTACTTGCCAGAAACTCTTACCTTTCAGCATATAGTGGTGGATCCATAACTTCCAGAGAGACGAATTTAAAGGATCCAATAAATTTCCAATATGTTTAAGATTCAAAACAGAGTTAGTGAGAAAAATGTCTTTAAATCCCAACCCCCCTTCCTTTTTTGGCCTACACACTTTATCCCAGGCGACTTTAGCCCCAGAGGTCTTATCAGTCTTACCAGTCCATAGAAATCTAGCCATAGCTTGGGACACCTGTTTGAGGACACCTTTGGGAAGCATAAACATACCAGACCAATAGAGTTGTACCCCCGTCAACACAGAGCTAATAAGTTGGGCTCTTCCTGCATAAGATAAAAAATTAGACTTCCAAGAATTAACCCTAGCACAAATTTTATTCACCAAACCATCACAATCTACTCTCTTGAGTTTAGAGGTGATAAGGGGAATACCAAGATATTTAATGGGGAGATTTCCTTTTTTAAAGTAGAGAACATCTAATATATCTTTGGTCTTTTCAGGTTCAACATTTGAAAAGAAAATACAACTCTTTGTATTGTTGGCTTGAAGGCCAGTTAAATTATAAAATTCATTGAGGGTTCGTCGAACCATCTTGGCAGAATCCACATCCCCATTAAAAAGAATGAGAAGATCATCTGCAAAGCAGAGATGTGAGATTTTTAATTTGTCACATTTCCAATGGAAAGTAAAACGCTCCCTTTGGATATTATGATTCAAGAGCTGACTTAAGGAATCCATAATGATAACAAATAAATAGGGAGAAATCGGATCACCTTGTCTTAACCCTTTGGCACCATCAAAATAACCCACTGATTCTCCATTAAAGTTAATAGAGTATCTGGGAGTAGTAATACAAGCAATGATCCATTTCTTGAGGTTAGGAGGGAAACAAATTACATCTAGTAAATCAATAAGAAACTCCCAACTGACACTATCATAGGCTTTCATAATATCCACTTTAGCAGCTGCTCTAGGCTTGCCCATCTGTTTATGATAATCTCTAAGAAGATCTTGGGCAAGAAGAACATTATCACTAATCTTCCTACCTTTAACAAATGCAGATTGGGCTTGATCAATGAAATTGGGGAGAATTGTTTGTAGTCTGCTAGCAATAATCTTAGAAATGCATTTATAAACAGTGTTTTTTTTTTTTCGGAAAATGGTAAATATATTCCAAAAAAGGGGATGTACACATGTACAAGGGGCATACCCCAGGATAAAACATAAAGCGCAAAGCATAAGGACAAGTGGCCAAAACCACAAAAGGAGCCACAAAAGGCAAAATTACCTTAAGGACATGAAGCTAAGCAAACCACTGAAAAAGCCACATAAGGCAAGACAGTCAACACACATGTCAACCACTACTAGAAACAACAAAATTTAACAAAAAGCTCCCAACAAAACAATTACACGGAGCAAAATAGAACAAATTGACAAAATAATTAGTGCCAGTTAACCAATAAGGCTTGGAGATGGTTGTGCCGTTTCCATTTGGTACTAATTCGGGCATAAACTTGTGAGACGAAAATCTTCAATAATTGTTCCTTTGGAGTAGAAGAATTCTTGAAAGTTCTATTATTCCTCTCCTTCCACAATCCATAAATGGTAACGCCCAAGCAAATTCTGGGGATCATGTTTTGGGGAGTATCCCCCTTCCAATGTTGGGTCATCCAGCATACAGTACTATCCCAAGGAGTGCCATTCCACTCCAAATTACATCTAAGCATCAATTCCTGCCAAATAAAAGTAGAATAGTCACATTCAAAGAAAAGATGGTCATGAGAATCCATTTGCCTAAGACATAAAGCACATGCTAAGGGACCAGGAGTAAAGGAACAAATTCTATCCTGTGTAGCTAGCCTATTTTAGATGGCAATCCATAAGATGAAGTTTTGTCTAGGAGTGCATCCAGAGTACCAGGCAAAAGGGTGCCAGGGAACGGAGGGATGAGAAGGTCTAATATGGTTCCAAACATGGAAAAAATTAAATTTACCATTTGGAGAGGTTGTCCATTCAATTTTATCAAGCAAACCAGTGGGTTTATAAAAGTTGGACAAAATATCTCTAACTTCATTAAGACCAATGGAATTTGAGGTGGGCCAATTCCAATCAAGATGAGATATAATCGTTGCTACTTTAGCATTAGAAGCTATAGCAGCATCATAGGCAATACGGTTAGTGTACTTCTCAAACAAAGGTCCACTAGGGAGCCAATTATCAAACCAAAGGGAAGTATGTAATCCATTTCCAATTTTATGCCTAATTAGAGGTCTAGCAATATTTCGAAGCTTTAGGAGCTTTCTCCAGTACCAAGAGCATTGTCCGGGGGCTTTCACCTCCCAAAAGCTTTTGGTTTTGATCATGTGCATATGTACCCAATTTTTCCAAAGAGAATTATTAGTTGGATCCAGAAGGTTCCCAATATGTTTAAGATTAAGCACAATATTAGTAATGAAAATATCCTTAAAACCGAGGCCTCCCTCTTGTTTAGGTTTGCAGACATTTGCCCAAGCCACTTTGGATCCATGAGCCTTCTCAGTAGTACCACTCCAAAGAAATCTCCTCAAGGCTTGCTCCACCTGCTTAAGAACACCTTTAGGGAGAATAAACATCCCAGACCAGTAAAGTTGAATGCCAGATAAGACAGAGTGAATAAGTTGGGCCCTACCAGCAAAAGATAAGTATTTGGATTTCCAAGAGTTAATTCTAGAACAAATTTTGGTGACAAGTTCTTCACAATGGTGTTTTCTCAATTTAGTAGTAATTAAGGGAACACCCAAGTATTTTAAGGGAAGATTTCCTTTGGCAAATTGGAATTCACTAAGTAACTCAAGAGCCAGACTATCATCAATCCCAGAGAAGAAAAGACAGCTTTTTGAGTTATTAGCTTGAAGGCCAGACAACTCATAAAATTGATTCAAGGTTTCTCTAACAAGTTTAGCCGAGTTCACATCTCCATTTAAAAGAATAATAAGGTCATCCGCAAAACAAAGATGTGAAATTTTCAGTTTGTCACATTTCCAATGGAAGGCGAAGGGGCCACTCTGAATATTAAAATGAAGTAATTGGCTAAAAGCATCCATAATAATGACAAACAAGTAGGGAGAAATGGGATCACCCTGTCTAAGCCCTTTAGCTCCTTCAAAATACCCTACAGATTCTCCATTGAAGTTAATGGAGTACCTCGGAGTAGACACACAAGCTTGGATCCATTTCCTCATCCTAGGGGGAAACCCCATAATATCAAGAAGATCAAAAAGAAAAGTCCAATTAACATTGTCATAAGCTTTCATGAGGTCAACTTTAGCTGTAGCTCTAGGTTTACCACTACTTTTATGATAATCTCTTAAAAGGTCCTGAGCAAGTAAAACATTATCACAAATCCGTCTCCCTTTAACGAAAGCAGATTGAGCTTGATCAATAAATGATGGGAGAATCGTCTGAAGTCTATTAGCTAAAATTTTTGAAATACACTTATAGACAGTATTACAACAAGAGATAGGCCTAAAATCCCCCATTTTCGATGGGTTAGGGACTTTAGGGATCAAAGCAATGATAGTTGCATTAGATTCCTTAAGCAATTCACCAGTTGTAAAAAATTCAGTAATAGCAGCAATGATTTCTGGGCCAACGGTAGCCCAGGAGCTTTTAAAGAAATGGGCATTAAAACCATCAGGCCCCGGAGCTTTGTTATCATGTAGAGAGAAGAAATTCTCTTTGATCTCTAACGGAGTGGGAATCCTATCAAGATTAATTAAGAAATTTTCCGGAATTCTTTTGTGAATAAAAGTCCGAAGAAAATCCATCCCTGGGTAGTGATTTTTAGCTGGAGAGCCAAGAAGATCTTGAAAATGTCTAAGAGCTTCAACCTTTGCTTCCTCAATATTACAAGTAAATTGTCCATCAGGTTTTTCCAACTTGAAAATTCTCTTCCTATTTCTCCTATCTTTAATAGACTGAAAGAAATATCTGGAATTTTTATCTCCACAGTCCAACCACTGTAATCTAGATTTTTGTTTGAGTGTTTCTTCCTCAATCCAAACAGACTGAAGGAAGTTTTTCATACAAATTTTTTGTTTAGAAATGAGATTAATGTCATGTGGGTGTTGAAGAAGCTCAGATTGGGCATTCTCTAAATCTTCCCTAGCTTTGTTAGTATTTAAATTTTCTTTCCCAGTAAGAAGTCTACTAAACATCTTTAAATCTTGTTTAACAAATCTAAGTTTATGACAGACTTGGAATTGGGCAGAACCACTTACACTATTGGCCCAAGCTTGGGAGACAGTTTCAGGATATTGATCCAGTTGGGTCCAAAAATTAAAGAATTTAAAGGATCTACCTTTTCTTCTAGCAATTTTATCCACATAAGTAATAAATGGGGAGTGGTCAGAAGTACCTGGCTTATGGAAATGCGTATAGGAATCAGGAAAATTATCAAGCCAAGCTTGATTAACTAAAGCCCTATCTAATTTCCTTTGCGAAAAGTCAGGTCTGCCGAATCTCCTGTTACACCAAGTAAAGAATTCTCCAGAATATCTCAAGTCAGTTAGAGTAGAATGATCCACTAGGTTGATGAAATCAGAAATTTCAGAGTTCAAACAAACATTAGGATCAGAGATTTCAGAGGTTTGTAAAACAACATTAAAATCTCCCAAAACGATGTGACTAGGAGAACTAGGACCACCTATGACTGATTTTAAAGAAGTCCAAAGTTCCTTCCTTTCAATCCCATAGTTAGACCCATAAACAAAAGAAGCCTCAAAGGATATAGTCTTATCATCACTTTCTATGAGAGTGTGAATATGTTGGGACGTGGTTTTCAAAATAGAAACATGAACTTTATCAGGATTCCAACCAACCCAAATTCTTCCAACAGAAGTCGGGGAGCTATTGGTTATAAGGTTCCAGTTTTTGAAAATTTTCCTTTTGATCACATCCTCATTGGATTTTCCAATAAACAGTGTTACAACAAGAGATAGGTCTAAAATCACCCATCTTAGAAGGGTTAGGGACCTTAGGAATCAAAGCAATAAGTGTAGTATTAGATTCTCTCAATAATTCCCCTTTCTGAAAGAACTCTTTAACAGCTCCTAAAATAGAAGAGCCAACAGTATCCCAGGAGTCTTTAAAGAAAAAAGCATTAAAACCATCTGGACCCGGAGCTTTGTTACTCTGAATGTTAAAGAGAGCCTTCTTAATCTCATCATCTGATGGAATTCTATCCAAGTTTGCCTTTAATTCTTCTGGGATTCTTTTGTGAACAAATGATCTAATGACATTTTTACCAGGGTAATTGTGATTTGAGGGAGTGCCAAGCAAAGAGGTGAAATATCTAATTGCTTCTCCCTTAGCCTCATTACAAGTGGTTGTGAAGGTACCATCAGGCTGTTCAAGGACAATAATTCTCTTAAAATTCCTTCTTTCTTTGATGGAAAGGTGAAAGTATTTAGAATTTTTATCACCCGCCTCAAGCCATTGAAGTCTAGATTTTTGTTTAAGAGTTTCTTCTTCAATCCAAATAGCTTCATGAAAGTTTTCCAAACAGAGATTATGGTGCGCAATAAGATTAGGATGGCTAGGATCTTTAAGTAAGGATGTCTGAATAGATTTTAGAGCCTCTCTAGCTTTATCAGCATTAACCTTTTCTAATCCAATGTACTTCTTACCAAACTTCTTTAGTTCCTGTTTAAGGTACCTAAGCTTATGGCAGACTTGATACTGAGCCGTCCCTTCAACACTAAGGTTCCAAGCATTATTAACTATGTTAGAGTAGTTATCCAATTTGGTCCAATAGTTATAAAATTTGAAGGCCCTACCTTTTCTTCTTTGGTTCTTATCAATATGGACAATAATAGGAGAGTGATCAGATATACCTGGGGCCTGGAAATGAGCAAATGAGTCGGTGAAATTATCAAGCCATATCTGGTTAACCAAGGCTCTATCAAGCTTCCTCTGAGTGAAATCTGGCCTCCCATATCTTTTATTGCACCATGTGAACAAGTCTCCTACATATCTCAAGTCCACTAGGCAACAGTCATTAGTAACCTTTTTGAAATCATACATGTCTGAATCCCATCCATGGTTAGAATCTGAAATTTCTTCTGGGCACAAAGTGACATTGAAATCACCAAGAGTAATATAATTAGTAGTATCAGTTCTAGCAGAAATAGCTCTCAAATCTGACCAAAGCTCCTCTCTAGCCTGACCCATATTAAAACCATAGACAAACGAAGTTTCCAAGTAAATGGTTTTTTCATCGTTTTCAATGCTAACATGAATGAGTTGGGAAGTGATTTTAAGGATTCTAAGACAAAATTTATCAGCATTCCAACCAATCCATATCCTACCTGTAGAGTTAGGATTGCTGTTAGAGCAAAATTCCCATTGTTTGAAAACTTTCCTTCTTATAGTATCCTCATTAGATTGTTTAACTTTTGTTTCAACAATACACAAAATATCAATAAAATTTTCGTGGATAAACTTAGCAACCTCAGTTTGCTTAGAGGCCAGATTAAGACCTCGAATGTTCCAACAACAAATAATCATTAAGAACGACGATGGGAGTGTTTTTTCTTACCTGAAGAACCAGAGTGGGTGTTCTTCTTACTCTTTTGCTTAGTATAAGTGGGAGACGGCCTGGAAGGTATTCTGAACTTGGAGAGGAGGAAATAGCGAGCAGGGAATCTCCTCTAACCATATCCTGGGCTTTATTTGTTGGGTTTGCAACGTCAATAGTTTCAGAACAGCTTTGTTGTTGGTCATCCTTCTCGTTGAGCTCCTTCAACCCTTCTACATTTTGTTCCTCTAGTTTCCTTTCCATTGTCATGGGAAGATCTTGAGATTGAACTGATTGTTCTTCATCGTCACTAGAATCCTGGAAATTTGTTGAATTCTTAAAGAAAGAGTTAGTATACACAATCTGGCCAGAGCAGTGCTCCCCTTTGGAGGGGGAGTAGACTCTCTGAGGATCCTCTTGTTGCTTCAAAGCCATTGTTTCAACCCCTGTCCCTGTTTCAGTTTCCTGGGACTGAATTGGCCCAATTGGCGGCACAACCATAACATTCTGTACGGAAAAGAAATGAGGATCCAAAATGGGGTCCTTGTGAGTATTAAGTAAGAAATCATCACCCTTAGGGGTGTTTGGAGGGACTTTCTGTTCATCCATGGCAATAGAATCAACCATATTATTCATAGCAAGCACTGTGTGAGAATCCGAAGAAATAGAGTCAATTGAAGGTCCATCATTAACAGCTGCTTGGTTGTCCCCTCTTAGGTCCGAACCCTCAGTATCAGCTTGAGCATCCATTAAAACAGAAAATTGGTTCCTTACCTGAGCATCCTTTATGACAATGACGTTATTAGACTTCTGAATTTGCAACTCCTTAAAACCTGTCGTCAAGGCGACCCCCTCATTCCCAATTGTAGTATTGAGAGAGGTGCTAGAAGCAGCCACATTTTTGCCCTTATCTTTCGTCAACCAAGCATTTGCATCAGAGTGGTTCTTATCAGTAGGAACATACTTAACTGGAGCCTGCATGTTAGGGAGGGAAGCGCAATTGTGTCCGAAACGTTTACATTTTGCACACCTAATGGGATTCCATTGGTACTCAACTGTAAGGTGAATTCTATTAAGATCACCAGTAATAGGGTCTTCGACTTCAATGTCAAAACCTTTAAGCAGCTCGTCTTGAGCATTGAACTCAATGCAGATCCTAGCATAAGAAATTCTGCGACAATTGGCTGTCATCCTATCCACATGTAGAGGCCTGCCTAAGACACTTGCAATATGACTTAACCCATCTGAGGTCCAATATTCCAAGGGAATGTTGAATATATGGACCCAAATAGGAACTGTGGAAATAGATTCTTTAGACAGGATCAAGCCAAATTGCCAATTACGTAGAATTATTGGCTGCCCTGCAACATGCCATGGACCACCCTCAAGTATAGAGACACTCTCTTCCTTGCTATTGAATTTGAAAAAGAAGAAACCTGAGTCAGTAGCCAGCATATCACAGAGTCCCATTTTAGACCAATGTTTGGAGGTTGATGATTTAACAAGAGAATAAGGGAGCTTTTTCCCAATAAAATAACCCACAAGAGTATTTTCCCAAGAAAAACTTCCTTCCTTTGCAATGTCCAGAGGCAACTTAAGAGTAGTTCTATCAGTACCTGTTGGCTTTTTGTAGCTAAGTTGGATCCCCGGTTGCACTTGTTTTTTCACAAGGGAAGCCCAATTAGTTACTGGAGAGCCTTGATTTAAGGATGGGGATTCAGACCCCACGTAAGGCGTCTGGCCCGCTTGCAGCGCATGTGCTGCTACATTGAATGCACCGTCCACTTGGGTAGTTTGGCGAGTAAGGGGGGGAAAGCCAGCTAGCACAGCAGGCCCTTTAGCATTAATTAATTCATTACCCTCACAAACCTGGCCATCCATTTGATTTAAGCACATGGGTCCAGCAGACAAAGCGCCGGGAAACCCGGACCTGGCAGTGGAGCCAATTTGACTTCTCTTATCATTTTGAATTTCCGAAGGGTTTTAACCAAGCCATTCACGTGGCCATCCTGCGGGGACAAAGCGCCTGAAATTCCGGACATAGGTCCTGCTATTGCGTGACTAGTTGATGAATTAGCTGGCCTCAGTAAAATATCAATATTTTTAGGCGCCGAATTGGTTGACAACGCATGGGGTGGGCAGCACTCGCTGAAGGCAATTGGGCTTTAGACAATGCGCCGGGATTTAGGGGTGCAGCAGGTGTTCCCATGTGCACATTAATATAGCCGTTAGACTCTACCTTAGGTGGACAGTGGGCTCCATCCGAAGAAAACATATTGGTTGAATCAACAAGTCTGCTTTTAGGATCAAAAAGTGAAATTTTTGTATCTTCAACAGATTTTGAAGAATGAACAAACCCACTTGAGGTTTTTGGACTACCACAATAGACAAGAGGCTCGAATTGGTATCCTAACTTAGGACATAGATCCTTTTGATTAGAAACCATAGCCCCAGCAGAGGGGTTATCAAGAACACCAGCGTTTGGATTTTTAACATGAATAGCTTTCCACATTTTCCTTTCTCCATTCCCATGTTGATCATCACTAGAGCTACCATCAGTACCACAAATGTCGAAGGGTTTAAATTGATGTTTCCTCCAATCATGGCCAGATCTAAACCCCCCTCTTTTCCCTCCAAATTTGTAAGGAGTTCTTCCAATGCTACTCCCACTCCTTGACCCAGAAGGGACAACACTTAAACCTTGCATAGCTTTAAGATTTTCCTTCTCATTCAGCAACTGTTGAATCTGTGCTTGGGCTACCTTGAGATTTTTCCTCAAGTATTCATTTGAATCTTTAAGCAAACTATTATGGTACTCATGATCCGGTTGTTCATCGTCTTCACTAGCAACCACTTCCCCGTCTTCAACATCCAAACGAGCCTTATTTGCAGTGATCTCTTCCTAATCTTCTGGAATCTCAAGAGACTCATCTTCATAAACAATTTCCCTTGGTGCAGATTTAAGCAAATCAGTAACATTAAAAGTCCCTTTCAAACCAGATGAACTCACCTTGAGATTGTCTTGAGATTGGTTACTGTTCTTCAAAACTATGGACTTTGAAGATGTAACATTTGAGGTAGAATCTTTGCCAGCATTTAACTTATGAACTCCTTCATCATTTAAACCATACACCTCAGTACAAGAGGGGTTTGAAATGATAAAATTTGTACCAGAAGACTCAACTTTAGACTTCTCATTAACCAAGGAATCAGCATGATTCTTAGCTTCAGACTTGGTACGAAAAAAAAAAAAAAAGAACTAGTGTCCACATATCTAGCAGAAGAAATTGAAACTGGTTTAGCACTGTTGAGACCTCTAACAACCTGATTTCTATTCAAATCAGTAGTAGTTAAGGCTCGAACTGCTTTGTGTTTCTCCATTGAATGAGACTGAATTGAGAAAAAGGGGAGGGGAAAGAGAGAGATTGATTGAGAGAGAGAACAGATGATGTTGAGGATGAAGAAAGACAAGATTAACCAAATTCTAGAGAGAGGTGGGAGCTTCTCTCTCTAGCCATTTTCCTCAATGTACAAATTCATAGACTTGAGCACTATAAACCTAAGTTTTTCGGTTTTGATAGACCAAAATGGTTTACGGCATTCGGAATGACACGAGAAGGGAACCTAAACTTCGCACTCACCTAAATAGACTTCTAATAAGAAGCGACATGCAATTCCGATCCACCGATTGCATGTTAGACACGGATATGCAAATTCAATGACTTAAGCCTTCTAAATCAAAGTTTTGGGGTTTTGATAGACCAAAATGGGTATCGGTACTCAGAATGACAATGGACTGGAACCTAAATAATCGAACGTTCAAGCATAACTCCACACCACAAAACATTCTTTTGAAGCATCTTATTTCACAAGTTAATGCACAAATTAGGGTGAAATGGAGGCATCACGTTAATGTTGATAGATTTCTCTGTTGTTGGAATTAAAGGCCAATTCTGTTGATTTTGGTTACTTGTGGTCCTTTTGTTTAGGAAGCTATTGATAGGTTGTTTTTGTTTTGGGCCCTTGGTTTACTTGTGTTAAAGGTTAGCTTGGGTGCCTTCAGTGATTCTTGAAGGATTGCACACGTGTTGTGTTTGTTTCTTGCTTGGTTGCTTATTGTCCTTATGTATTGAGCTTATTGTTTAATCCTGGGGTATGCCCCTTGTACTTTTTGTACATCCTTTTTTGGAATATATTTACCCTTTTCCGAAAAAAAAATATACTTGAAGGAATAAATGACACGCAATTCAGATTCAAGGATTGCAAGTTAGTTGAGAATATGCAAATTAATCGACTTAATACTTCTAAACCTATGTTTTGCGGTTTAGAGACACCAAAATGGATTTCGGCACTCGAAATGACACGGGATGGGAACCTAAACTTTATACTCACCTAAATAGACTTATAGAAAGAAATGACATGCAATTTCAATACACTAATTGCACGATAGACACGAATACCCAAATTTATAGACTTGCCTTCTAAAATTATGTTTTGTGGTTTTGAGAGACCAAAATGTGATTCAAAACTCAGAATGACAACGGAATGGAATCTGAACTTCATACTCACCTAAAGAGACTTTTACGAAGAAACAACATGCAATTCTGATTCACGGATTGAGTAAGACACGAATACACAAATTTATAAACTTAAAGCTTCTAAAACTAGGTTTTGGAATTTTGAGAGAACAAAATGGGTTTCGGCACTCGGAATGACACAGGACTAGAATCTAAACTTCATACTCACCTAAACAGACTTATAGCAAGAAACGAATCGCAATTCTGATTCTCAGATTGCAAGTCAGACGTGAATATGCAAATTCGTAGAATTAAGATTTCTAAAACTATGTTTTGAGATTTTAAGAGACCAAAATGGGTTTCAGCACACGGAATGACATGGGACCAGAATTTAAACTTCGGACTAACCTAAATATGCAAATTTCGATTCACGAATTGCAAGTTAGATGCAAATATGCAAATTCATTTACTTTTTTTTTTCGGAAAAAGGGTAAATATAACCAAAAAAAAAAAAAAAGACTGTACACAAGTACAAGGGGCATACCCCAAGATAAGACATTAAGATCACAGCTAGAGGACCGGTGGAAAATCCACTCACAAAGAAAGATGGACTACATCATAGCCACCTTAAAACAAAAAATACAAAAGTACAAGGGGCATACCCCAGGATAACCAGAAGCTCAGTAAGAGGACTAGTGGCAGGAGAGGCCACTAAAATATAGAATACAATCAACACTCAGAAACATAAGAGCACATCAAACAAATAGTGACAAATGGAAACAATTCCAAAATAGAGAAGCTATGTCCAGGGTGAAGCAAAGAAATCAAGCTGGGGATGATGTCTCCACTTGGACCTAATCTGGATATTTATTTGGGAGATAAAGTTTTGCAGTAGTTGATCTTTGGGAGTATATGTGCCACTGAATGTTCTATTGTTCCTTTCCCTCCACAAGCCATAGACAGTGACCCCAAGACATATTTTTGGTACAGCTTGGTGCATTTTCTTCCCCTTCCATTGTTGTGTCATCCATCTAACAGTGGTATCCCAATTGGTCCTGTTCCATGTAAGGCCACACCTATTCATCAAACTCTGCCAAACAAAAGAGGCATAAGAACATTGAAAAAATAAATGGTTGTGAGATTCCATATGACTATGGCAAAACACACAAGCAAGTGGACCAGGAGTAAAAGTGTAGATTCTATCGTGGGTTGCAAGTTTATTTTGAACAGCAAACCATAAGATAAAATTCTGCCTAGGGGTGCACCCTGAGAACCAAACAAGTTTGTCCCAAAGGACCTTAGGAGAAACAACTCTAACATGATCCCAAATATGAGAAAACTTGTAATTTCCATTTGGGGAGGTGGTCCATAATATACGATCAGATAAATCAGAAGGTTTATACAAACCAGATAAGAGGTCTCGAACTTCATTTAATCCAATGGAGTTAGATCCAAGCCAGACCCAATCGTGGTTCCTTATAATAGATGCTACTTTTGCATAGGTATCAATAGCAGCATCGTATGCAATCCGATTAGTATACTTTTCAAACAAAGGGCCACTTGGAAGCCAATTGTCGAACCAAAGGGAAGTTTGTAGCCCATTACCAATTTTATGTTTTAGTAAAGGCCTAACTACTCCCCTAAGCTTTAACAATTTTTTCCAATACCAAGAGCATTGGCTAGGAGGTTTAACATCCCAAAAGCTTTTAGATTTTACCATGTACAAATGTACCCATTCTTTCCAAATGGATTTATTTCCAGGGTCAAGAAGGTTACCAATGTGTTTTAAATTCAAAATAGTATTGGTGAGGAAAACATCTTTAAACCCCAAGCCATCCTCGTCCTTAGGCTTACACACTTTAACCCAGGCTATTTTGGCACCATGCCCCTTCTCGGTAGTACTGGACCAAAAGAATCTCATTAATGATGGATCCACCTGTTTAAGAACACATTTTGGAAGCATAAACATCCCAGACCAATATTGTTGAATCCCAGAGAGTACGGACTGTATAAGCTGAGCCCTACCTGCATAAGATAAAAGTTTAGATTTCCAGGAATCGATTCTAGAGCAAATTTTACTGACAAGATTTGGGGTTTTGAGAGACCCAAATTAGTTTCGGCACTCGAAATGACATAGGACCAGAACCTAAACTTCAAGCTCACCTAAATATACTTGAAGGAATAAATGACATGCAAATCCGATTTTCGAAAAAAAAGACATGCAATTTGGCTTTTTTCTTCATTCACAAATTTCTGAAAAAAAAAAAAAAAAAAAAGACATGCAATTCGGATTCACGAATTACAAGTTAGACCTGAATACACAAATTAATGACTTAAGCCTTCTAAAACCTTCTTTTGCGGTTTTGAGGGATCAAAAATGGTTTCGGCACTCGCACTGACATGGGATAGAAATTTACACCTCATACTCACTTGATTAAACTTGAAGGAAGAAACGGCATGCAATTTCGATTCACGGATTGCAAGTCATACGCGAATGCACAAATTCATAGACTTATTAAGCATTATAAACCTAATATTTTGTGTCATTAAGGAAGTCGAGAACCAGAGAGAGAAGCTCCTCCCTCTCTCTAGAAATTTGAATGTCATCTTTTGAGTTTTTTTTGCTTTCTCTTCCTTTGATATGGATAAACATAAATCTGTGAGAGTGTTAAATGTTTCAAAATCTCCCCATCTCAAGGCTAATAATGATCTACACTCTAACACTACTTCTACTCAACCCCCGGAAGGTTACCCTGTTCATGGTTCTCACAGAGATGAGTCTGTTGGGAAGGACTTTATTATTTCAAACCCATCTAGATCTGTTATGTATGGGTTAAGTGATACAGGGATCCATGATATCTCAAATGTTAAGGATGTCAGAGTCTCAACTTCTCCTGGTCTCCTATCTAATGCATCAAGGGGGGCTTTGGAAGTGTATAATGATGAAGCCCTTGAAATTCCAGAAGATTGGGAAGACAACACATCAAATAGGTCTCGGGTTGAAGTGGAAGAAGGTGAGTTGGCCATTTGTGAAGAAGAGGGGAACACAGATCATGAGTATCAAAATAACTTGTTAAAGGATTCAAATGATTACTTAAGGAAAAATCTCAAGGAGGCTCAAGCTCATATCCAAAAACTAATGAGTGAGAAAGAAGATTCCAAAGCCAGGCATGATGTGAACTTCACCTCTTCTGGTTCTAGGTATGGGAATAGTGCTGGTAGGACCCCTTACAGATCTGGTGGTAGAAGAGGAGGGCTCAAATCTGGGTCTGACTGGAGGAAGCATCAGTTTGATCCGTTTGATATATGTGGAACAGAAGGGAGTTGATGGGAACCATAGTGGACCAAAGCTTAAAGATGATCATTTGCAAGTTCCAGATGGGCCAATCACAAGATCAAGAGCTAAGAAGATCAACGACGCAATGCAAGGACTGGTGCAATCCACTTGGGCAAAGCTCATAAACTTATTATGCAAGGCCCCAACATTTAACATGGGCTTGAAGGAAGAAGAATCAGTTCTAGTTCATGTGATACAAGCTACAGAAGGGGTGAAATAGCTTATTGGGTTTTTATAGACTTTAATTTTTATGTTTCTATGGTTTTGGCATGTGGGCCTATTTTAATTTTTTTTAAGTAGACATTTATTTAGCTTTAAACATGCAGTTTAAGTTGTTTTGGGCTTGAGTATTTAGCCCATATCTTTTATTTTCGTTGAAGGCCTTTTTGGCCCAAAGGTTTCTTAGAAGGGATTAAAAGAAAGAACTTTGTAGCAGATTTGGGATACAACGTGAATGAAATTTATTTTCTGGAGAGCTATTCAGTTTTCTCTGCTTGTTCTTGATTGAACAATCCGAACTTATCAAAGGCATTCCCTTTGTGGCGTTCAAACCAAATCTGGGTTCTTGAAACAGGATTTCAACGGGTCTAGATCATCCCTGTGACTTGATTGTTGGCTTTCTTGGGTTATTTACAATCTGATTGTGGGTTCACGGAATATCAATTCCACGGGTTCACATCAGGAGTTCAAGTGATGACCAAGCTTTGAAAGGAGGAAAGAAATCTTGGATAGCTAAAAACGATAAATCCAACTCTAACTATGTGATTTTTGATGCACCTTCCCAAGCCATTGGGCCGAGTCATGTTGATTTGTCTTCAAAGATTGGCCAACAATCTGGTCAGTTTGAATCCTGTGGTGTTTTAGTTGCGAACATTGATGAAGCAGCTCACAAACAAAATCATACGCCGACGGAAATCATCAATGTTCATGATAACTCAGGGTTGAGAATTCCTAGTGAATCTATTATCTCTCTTAGATCTGTTAAAGATGGGGATATATCACTTTTTGATCCAAAAAGTAAGGTTGTTGATTCAAAAAAGGTGTTTACTACGGCTGGGACCCATGGTCCACCAAACGTTAAATCTAACGGCTATAATAGCTTTTCAAACTTTTCTTCAAAAGTTGCTGGTACACCCATTCTTACACGCCAACTAAGTGATCCTACTCTTGGTAAAGCCTTAAATCCTGCTGACTTCCCTCCTTTAGGCGCCACCTCTTCCACAAAACCCGGCGCATTGTCCCCTTTTGACCCCCACGTGACCAGCCTTGATCAAAATAGCCGCCCACTTGCCCCTTATTCTATCATTTCTTCCACCTGCTCACCTGATTTCGGCAATATTTTAGCACAACCTGCCAATTGGGCCCCTATAGGCTACCCACTTTTACCCGCTAAACCCGGCGCCTTGTCCAATCTATGTGCTGCGACTAATGCAGCAAAAGATGCTTGTCATATGGCAAATCCAACATGTGTGTTGGCCTCTAAAACACTTGACCGGCAACGCTTGGACCAAGCTGCTCATTCCCCTCATGTTTTCGAGTATTCTATTCCTGTTGAAAGCTCTTTCACAAATGTGGAGCCCTCGAGTGACTTGGTTCCAACTAATAATCCGAATCAAGATAAGGCAGATGCTAGGCCTCCTCAATTTAAATCCTGGGCAACTTTAGTCACTCCACAAAGCTCTCTAGGTTTCAAGCTCAAGTTTATTAAACCAAAAGCAGACCCACGAAAACAACATCTAAGTATACCCAAAGATGTTTTTGTGGAAGGTAGTTTTGCTTGGCAAAACACCTTGGTAGGCTAGTTTTTAGGGAAGAAGTTAACTTTTTTTTTCGGAAATTGGTAAATAGATTCCAAAAAATTAAGTACAAATGTACAAGGGGCATACCCCAGGATAGACAAAAAGGCACAGAAGGAGGACTAGAAGAAGGAAAACAACAAACATCTCAAAACTGGCACCATGAGCCAAAACAAGGGCAAAACCCTAGTAACCAAGTAGGGCAAAGGAAAAAGACTTGTGTTAAAGCCACTTACAAAACCCTAATAGAGCAAAACAGTCAAATGCATACGCACAAACACAATTGAGCACGACAGGGTACACTTAAGGGGTATGTCCTTAACTCCAATTACGTAAGTAATCTGCAAGTTGGGGATGATGATTCCATGTAGTTCTTATCTGAATGTTGATTTGGGAAATCAAGTTTTAAAGCACCTGCTCCTTTGGGATGAAAGAGCCCTGAAGCGCCCTGTTGTTCCTTTCTCTCCATAGACCATAGACTGCAACTCCTAAGCACGTTTTAGGGATGGCATGTTGAAATTTATTGCCTGTCCAATTCTGAGTCATCCACTGTTCAGTAGAGTTCCAGTCAGTCCTATTCCATCTTACGTCATATCTTTGCATCAAATCCTGCCAAACAAAAGTAGCATAACTACATTCAAAAAATAAGTGATTATGAGATTCCATTTGGGTATAACAAAGCACACAAGCCAATGGTCCAGGAGTGAAAGAATAGATTCTATCATGCGTTGCTAGCCTATTAAGAGCAGCAAACCATAATATGAAGTTTTGTCTAGGAGTACACCCTTTGAACCAAACCAATTTATGCCAAGGGACGACAGGGGAAACTTCTCGAAAATGCTCCCAAATTTGAGCAAAGTTATAGTTCCCCTTGGATGATACCGTCCAAAAGATACTATCACTCAAACCTGTAGGTTTATACAAATTAGATAAGAGGATTCTAGGTTAACTTACTCCTTTGTTAAGAATGCAACTTCCAGGTTATGGGGGAAACAAGGCCTGCATGACATGGTGGCCACAGACTCTGGCTTTTTCTTTTTTAAATTTAACAGTGAAGATGAGTGTATGGCAATCCTTGAAGGTGGCCCTTGGCATGTGAGTGGGCAGCCAATCATTCTCAGGAAATGGCAAACAGGTCTAACTTTATCTAAGGAATCTATATCCACTATTCCAGTGTGGGTTCATATTTATAATATTCCCCTTGAACTCTGGAATCCTCTGGGGTTAAGCCACATAGCAAGTGCCATTGGGAAACCTTTGCATGTTGCAAAAATTACAGCTCAAGAAAGAAGAATCCCATATGCAAGGATTTGTATTGAATTGAATGCCGACCAAGAACTCCTTAAAGAGCTTGTTACTGATTTTGAGGATCCAATCACAGGAGATATTGAGCCTATTTATCTTCCGGTTCAATACCAGTGGACTCCTATTCGGTGTGTGTAAAAGAGTTGGGCATGATTGTGCCAAGTTACCTAAGGCTCCAATTCTTGTCCAAAATACCACTTCTATTACTCAGACCCATGCTGAGAATGCTTGGAAAACCAAGGAAAAAGGAAAATTCATCAACACTGATACTAATATAGATTCTGCTTCTTCCTCTAAACTGGTTGAACCTACCCCTGATTCTACTGTTGGAAATAATGTTGGGCAAAGTTTGCAAATCTCCCCCAATCCTATTTCAAGTCCCAAGATAATGGCTCTGGATAACAATATGTTCTCTTCACTTGTTGATTCCAATGTTGAAGACCAAGACCCAAGAAATCTTCAAGCGTCAATGGAGGATGGGGACAGGCTAGTAGCTCATTAAAGCTACTAGCGGAATGTGGATTCTATCCCATTACATATGGTTGATATGGTGGATATGGAGACCATTAAAGGTCAAGCTGAAATGCATTGTGAAATCAACTTAGAGCAAATTTCTAAAAAGGAAACAGATGGTCTCATGGTACAAGAACTAGCGGAAGACAGAAGCTCAAAATCCTTTGCTATCTCTGATCGGTTCTTGTCCAGTCCTGATAACGATATTCAAGCACACACCATCGACCCAGGAGAAGAAGAATCCCAGGATTCCCTAGGAGAGGTAGGGAAGCAACTCCTGCCTGAGGCCAGTTGTTTTGCAGATGATTTAATTATTCTTCTTAATGGTGACATCGATTCTGCAAAAACGATTAGGAAAACTTTAAATCTATTTCATGATTTCTCTGGTCTTCAAGCCAATGACACTAAAAGCTGTATTTTTGTCTCTGGGCTTGAAGACCAGCTGGCAAACGATATACAGACGGAACTCCAATTCTCCAAAGGATCCCTTCCCATGAGGTATCTTGGAGTTCCTTTGATTACCACTAAATTGAAAAAATGCCATTGTGAAGATCTTGTTAATAAAATCTGTTATAGAATCAATTCTTGGAAGTCTAAGTTCTTGTCTTATGCTGGAAGAGCTCAACTTATTCAATCTGTTTTGGCAGGAATTCAACAATATTGGTCTGGGATGTTCTTTTTTCGGAAAACTGGTTAATTAATCCAAAAAGAAAGTACAAAAGTACAAGGGGCATACCCCAGGATATACAATAAGAGCAAAACCACCAACGAAAAAAGGTGAGGAAAAACAAACAACATGATGACACAAGATAAAGTCATCTCCCTGAGTACAAGCAAAGCAAAGCAAAAGCAAAAGCAACCAAGTACTCAAAACATAAAAAACTCACAGAAAGCTGGGAAGACAATCAAATCCCTACACTAAACAATTAACAACTGTGTCAACCAAAACAACTGAAAATTACACAGGAAGCATCAGGTCCATATGGATAAGTAGTCTTGGATTTTCGGATCCTTGTGCCACCGAACCTGAATTTGATCACGAATGCTACATATAATGTCCTGGCTGATTCTGTCTCTAGGTTTGCTCAGATGTTGGAATATGCGAGCATTCCTTTCTCGCCATATGGTGTAGACCATAATACCAACGCACATCCGTGGCATGATATGTTTGGGCTTTTTAGATTTCCATTTGTTTGCAACCCAATGTATGATGGATCTCCAGTCAATGGGGCATCCAGTCAGATTGAACCTGCTCATGACCACCTGCCAAATATAAAAGGAAAAACCACAAGTAAAAAAAAGATGGTCATGAGAGTCCATGTCTTTGTTACATAAAACACAAGCTAGGGGCCCTTGAGTGAAGGTCCATATCCTATCTTGAGTAGGAAGTTTCTGATGAGAAGCAGCCCAGACGATGAAACTATGTCTAGGTATACTTCCAGGGAACCAAACCAAATGTGCCCAAGGAACCTTAGGGTGGGCCTCTCTAAGAAACTTCCAAGTGTGAGAGGTAACAAAGGATCCATTCGGGGAAGGTTTCCAAATCACCACATCATTAGTATTGGAAGGATTGGGAGTTAACAAGGTTGCATTTTTTATTTCAATTAAATCCCAAGAGGATGCAATTGGCCAATTCCACTCGTTGCCTTGAACAATAACCTGCACTTTAGAGTTAGTAGGAATAGCAGAATCATAAATGACCCTTTGCCCATACTTAGCAAAAAGAGAGCCACATGGTAGCCAAGGGTCATGCCAGAGAAAAGTACTAGACCCATTGCCGATCTTATAGTGCACCAAGGAAATAGCAGTGGCTCTAAGTTTCAAGAGTTTCCTCCAATACCAGGAACAGTGTGAGGGAGGTTTAACATACCAAAAGCTTTGACCCTTTAACATATAAGTTTGTATCCATCTCTTCCAATTAGATTTGTTGGAGGTGGATAGGAGATTCCAAATGTGTTTGAGGTTAAGAATAGAATTCATTTCCACTAAAGGTTTAATGCCCAAGCCACCTTCATTTTTTGGTAAACAGACAATGTCCCAAGAGACTTTAGAACCATAAGAATTATCAATACCACCAGACCATAAGAATCTTCTCAAGATTTTCTCGACATCTTTAAGAAGACCTTTTGGGAGAATAAACATGCCAGTCCAGTAGTTGTGTATGCCCATAATGACTGAGTTTATCAATTGGGTCCTACCAGCATAGGATAAAAATCTAGAAGTCCAAGACTGTATTCTATTAGTGATTTTCTTAAGAAGTTCATTACAATCATTCTTTTTCATCCTAGTAGTAATAAGGGGAACTCCCAAGTATTTAATTGGGAAGGCCCCCATAGAGAACTGGAAAGTGTCCCTAATAGCCTCTGCCACATCTGTCTCAGTACCAGCAACAAACAGACAACTTTTAGCATTATTACCTTTCAACCCAGCAACAAACACATCTGTCTGGGATGTTCATTCTCCCCAAAAGTGTGCTTAAACAGGTGGAGCA
Source organism: Hydrangea macrophylla (assembly GCA_033977485.1). Classification (NCBI taxonomy): domain Eukaryota; kingdom Viridiplantae; phylum Streptophyta; class Magnoliopsida; order Cornales; family Hydrangeaceae; genus Hydrangea; species Hydrangea macrophylla. Next base: position 73,210,344 of record CM066987.1, read on the forward strand.
AGCTTTTAGGAGATTCCTTTGGTCTGGAAATACAGAGAATGGACATGGAGCTAAATTGCTTGGGTCAATGTTTGTAAACCCAAGAAGGAGGGCGGCCTGGGCTTCAAGGATATTTTTCTCACTAACACCATTCTTAATCTAAAGCATATTGGCAATCTCCTTGACCCAAAAAATAACTCTTATTGGAAAGCTTGGGTACACTTGTACATGATTAAAACAAAAAGCTTTTGGGACATTAAACCCCCTGGTCAATGTTCTTGGTATTGGAGAAAGCTGTTGAAATTAATGGGAGTTGTTAGGCCTTTACTTTGTCATTCTATTGGTAATGGTCAACATACTTCTCTTTGGTTTGATAACTGGCTTCCTTGTGGCCCTTTGTTTGAAAAGTATACCAACAGAATTTCTTACGATGCCGCTATTGAGCCTTATGCAAAAGTGTCAGCCATCATAAGGGGTCAGGATTGGAATTGGCCTAGGTCCAATTCTATTGGGTTGAATGAAGTTCGAAATCTTTTATCTACATGGACTACGTCTCCCAACAGGAAATATACCTTTGTTCATATTTGGGAACACCTTAGAGAGGTGTCCCTTGAGGTTCCATGGCACAAACTTGTTTGGTCTTCAGGTTGCACTCCTAGGCAAAAGATTATATTATGGTTTACTGTTCAGAAAAAACTTGCGACCCATGATAGAATTTTTACTTTTATGCCTGGTCCTCTTGTTTGTGTTTTTTGTCAGAGCAACATGGAAACCCATAATCATTTATTTTTTGATTGTAACTTTTCCTCTGTTTGGCAGGATTTGATGAATAGATGTGGACTTATTTGGAATAACACAGATTGGGATACTACGGTACTTTGGATGGCACAACATTGGAAAGGGAGAGAGGTTCATCTTGCTATACCTAAAATTTGCCTCGGTGTTGCGATATATGGTTTATGGAGGGAGAGGAACAATAGAATGTTTGCAAATTCTTACACTCCAAAAGAACAGTTGCTACTAAATCTGGTGTCTCAAATTAATACTCAAATTAGAGATCAATGGAAGGACCATCCCCAACTTGATTTAATTGCTATTCCATGGACTTAAGTTGGTAGAGTTGGTAGTGTTATTGTTGTTTTTAGTGTGACTCTCTTTGTAGTGTTATTGTTGGTTGTGTTATTGTTGCTTTCTCTTTGCTTTGATTTGTTGTCTTTTCTGATTTGAGTTTGATTAGCTCTTAGTTGATCAGTGTTTTTGTTTTGATCCTGGCTTGATGTAGCCTTTTTTTTTTTGTGGTTTGCTTTGCCACTTGTCCTTATGCTGCGTGCTTTTTGAATATCCTGGGGTATGCCCCTTGTACTTTTGTACATCCCTTTTTTTGGAATCTATTTACCAATTTCCGAAAAAAAAAAATAAACCTAATATTTGGGGTTTTGAGAGACCAAATTGGGTTTCGGCATTCGGAATGACACGAGAACGGAACCTAAACTTTATACTCTGCTAAATAGACTTGTAATAAGAAACGACATGTAATTCTGATCCACGGATTGCAAGTTAGACACGAATATGCAAATTCATTGACTTAAGAGGCTTTTTCTGCTTTGATCTTTTGCGGTTACCCTTGTGCTCTACTGTCTCTCTTTTAGGGGGTCGCATGTTTCTCCTTGGTTTGGAGGTCTTTTGGTTGGTGGGTCTTTCTCTTGGCCATGGTCATAGATGGATTCCCATTTGCTGTTGTATCGTCTGACGCTTGTTATTGTGCTGATTGTATATCCTGGGGTATGCCCCTTGTATTTTGTATAGTGCCGCTTGGCTTTTTCTTTTATTGATTCACCCTTTCCCAAAAAAAAAGTCTTCTAAATTTAAGTTCTGGGGTTTTGAGAGACCAAAATGGGATTCGGCCTTTGGAATGACAACGGACTGGAATCTGAACTTCATACTCACCTAAATAGACATGTAGGAAGAAACGAAATGCAAATCTGATTCACAGATTGCAAGTTAGACACGAATACACAAATTTATAAACTTCAGCCCTCTAAAACAATGTTTTGGGGTTTTGCGAGACCAAAATAGGCTTCGGCACTCTGAATGACACAAGACCAGAACCTAAACTTCATACTCACCTAAATAGACTTGTAGGAAGAAACGACACGGAATTATAATTCACGGATTGCAAGTTAGAGGCAAATATGCAAATTTATAGACTTTTTTTTCGGAAAAATGGTAAATTAAATCCAAAAAAGGGCCAAACCCTAGGATATTACAAAAAGCTCAATACATGCTTTTTTTTTTTTTTTTTCCGGAAAAGGGTAAATACATGCTAAGAATGCAGAAGACAAAACAATGGAACAAGGAACAACAAGCAATCAAAGCTACCAAAAGGAAAACACAGCATCATGGGCTAGGAGCAGCAAAATTGCAAACAAGTCTCCCTGAACCCTACAAACAAGAACACATCAATCAAGTACGATGGCGACCCTTAGGCCGACCTCTACTAAAATTCATCTTTGCTTCCTTTTTCTTTTGTCTTGAGGAAATGGGGTTGATGTGATCAATAATATTCTCATTTTCCTCTGTTCCATTTGGCAGATCTTCTAAATCATCCTGAGACTCGGCATCCTCTCGCCCTTCACACACATAAGGAATTAGCTCCTTAAAGGAGTTACCTTCTCGAATAGGCCTTGCCCCAATAGAAGAGCAGCCTGAAAACAAAGGCTGTGAATAAGAAGTCGAGGGACCATGCTTCTTCCTATCTCGAGGAGCTTCTGGCACTTCCAAAGATGCCACAGCTTTTCCGTTATCTTTATCCTTGACCTTACGGGAAACTTCAGTCCATTGGTGTTCATTGAGAGGGCTGGAGGGCGAATGTATTTGGGATTGCAAACCAGAAACTGGTTTATGAACTGGAACCCAGTGCTGGGGGGATTTAACTCGGGAGTGCGAATGTCGAACCTTGTTGTTGCAGTCATGTCCAAAGCATTTGCAAGTAGAACACCTTGACAGCGTCCATTGGTATTCCACTTGAATTGTAATTGGAGAGCTTCCATCAGCATCAACCAATTCAAAACTATGAATCCAGTCCTCACTAGCCATAATTTCAATACAGATCCGGACATAGGTGATCCTTCGCCAAGAGGCTGTCATCTTATCCACGTGAAGTGGCTTCCCTATCATGCTAGCAATGTAGCTTAGGTGATACGAACCCCGCCAATAATGTGACAAAACCCGTAACACGATTAATGTCTCGGACCTTTCTACTGTCAGATTCAATGGAAACCGCGACCCAACACCTATAACAGATGCGAACCTTGGTATAAAGGACGAAGACGCCACAATCAAGGATGGAAAACTCGATTGATAAGTCCAGGTATGAACGCCACAGAGTAAATCTGATAAGTTCGAATAGTTCTTCAAAGAACCAAAGAGAAAACTCTCACAATATTATTAATGATCAAAACTGAATATTACAAACCCTAAAACTGTTTAAATAGCTGAGGCTTAAAGTTGGGCCCTTTTAAGCCTACGAAATATTATGGTCCAATATAATTCATCCCAAAACTAAAATAAAAGGAAACTAATGAATATAAAAAATCCCTAAGTTGGCATGCAAGCCTATAATTTATTCTAGAGCTTGAATCATGGACACCCAGCCTTGTGGATCACTAGTATCCTCCTTTGGGCCACTCAGATTAGTCTCAACCCAAATTTGTTGAACCAGCCCATTGAGATTGTCCTTGAACCGCTTTGCTCATAATATTTCGTAGGCTTAAAAGGGCCCAACTTTAAGCCTCAGCTATTTAAACAGTTTTAGGGTTTGTAATATTCAGTTTTGATCATTAATAATATTGTGAGAGTTTTCTCTTTGGTTCTTTGAAGAACTATTCGAACTTATCAGATTTACTCTGTGGCGTTCATACCTGGACTTATCAATCGAGTTTTCCATCCTTGATTGTGGCGTCTTCATCCTTTATACCAAGGTTCGCATCTGTTATAGGTGTTGGGTCGCGGTTTCCATTGAATCTGACAGTAGAACGGTCCGAGACATTAATCGTGTTACGGGTTTCGTCACATTATTGGCGGGGTTCGTATCATTAGGCCTTCTAGCGTCCAATATTCAAGAGGAACATTAAAAAAGTGCACCCAAATAGGGATCCGGGAAATCCTATCTTTCTCAATAGACATGTGAGGTTCCCACTTGCGAAGAATGATGGGTTTGCCCGTCACATACCAAGGCCCGCCCTCAAGGACTGTAGCAAGAGAGGTATTGGAATCAAACTTGAAGAAAAATGTTCCCTCATCAGTTGCAAGGGTATTAATAAGTCCAGCATTTGCCCAAAATCTGGAGGCGGATTTCACGACAAGAGAAAAAGGCAATTTACGATCAAGGAAGAAACCCACTAGGGTGCTTTGCCATTCACGACTGCCATTTTCAGAAACTTCGCTAGGAATGACAAGCTTCCCCTCCTGCTTGCTTAAACCAAGATCAACTTGGGTCAAATGAAAGTCCGGAGCGGGGATTTGAGGCAATCCAGACCCAGAGCCTATATTTGTGACAATATTGACATCCTGATGAGAGGGCTTGAATAAGCCAGACCAGGTGTTGAAAGGAAGAAGTGGTTGTGAGCATGGATCCACAACATGGGTCCCTCTATTGTTGACCTGTCCCTCAACTGATATAACACTGGCTGAGGAACTGGGTTGATTATGCGTATAGCTCATTACATGCGTATGAGCATTGTATAGATCTGACTTTTCATCCACCAAAGTGGGACCAGTGGTCCGTGAAACACCAGAACAAAGTGGTGCAAAAAGTGACCCCAAAAATTCCACTTGTTCATGAGCGAGAAAAGGCGTCGAGGATGGGAGCTTAGGAGAGGCCGCAGCACAATCATTACCATCAACAATCTCATGTGTAGACCTTAGATTAGATATCGCATGAGCTGGACAAATCTCCTTTTCTGATGAAGGTGACACATGGGCCCTAGGAGAAACAACCCTATGGACATCAACCGCATGGGACTTGTCTTCAGTAACTGCACCACAATTAATGCCCATTGCTTGATTTATGGGGGTGGGACCCATCAAATCCTTGTCCTCAGCGTGTTTACTAGTGAAGGAGCTACAATGCATTTTGTCAAAATGGAAAGATGACTCAGTAGCCACTAAACAAGAGCCACTAGTCAAAGAATCAGCAGACTTAAGGGAATCATTAAACGAACCCACGAGATTTTCGCCAGCTTTACCCATAAATTTTGGCTTTTCAAAAGCAGGCTCAGAATTGTTTTGACCGTTAGATGGCTTTGACGCAATGTGTGAGCAAACATCATCAGCCATTCCTCCATCTTGACCGTTGAAAGAATTTGCGTGATGAACACAACCTGGACCCTGATCAGCAAGCTGGTTCTCAAAGGAGGACGCGTGGGTATCACTTGTGTGAGCAGCTTCATCATGAGCGTTTGGATCACACGCGACCAACACATTGGTTTGCGTAAACCTATAGTCTGAAAGATCAAACGGAGTACCATGGGGCCTTTTTGTTTGGACGCCTTCAAGAGGGTAGATCTCGACTTTGTTGGGCTGGGCAGGAAACCCACTGTGTTCAGTTTGAATGCATTCAGTGAAATCACATGAAGGAGCTCCATCTGCAGTTAGATCCTCATATCTGAACAGCCGTGTATTGAGAACGCCAATCTTCGTCATACAACCATTCATTTGTTCCTTCCAACAACTAAGCTCGAAATCAATGGGTAGAGCATTCCCATGGTCAGTAGATTCCTCGTCCAAGGAGATTTCGGATTTCTGGTTGCAAAGATTTGAGATATTCTCTTTGCACTTTTCTAACTGCTGCATCACACAAGCAAGTTCATGTTTGATCTGCTCGTGTGATCTATCACCGTCAAGAGAGGCCCCATTCGCATCTCTGTGATTTTGTGATTTTTTTGGATCACAGCGCATCTGCTTCCATTGATCCCCAATAAATTCATCTGCAAATGAATCTTTTGGGGGACCTCGTGATCTTGAGGATTGTCTAATCGCCCCCTTCTCCATGGGTTCAAGCACTTTTTAGAGAGAAGGTAGAGCTTCTCTCTCTAGAACAAGCCATTTTTTATATATATATTCACTTTATAAAGATGTTTTAGTGTGAGAGGTTTCTGAGGTGATTTGATCGTCTACGTTCAATGGAATGCATAATTGTGGACTCAAAGTTGAAAGAAACTCTAAATGTCTCTTGTTTCAGACTTTGAAAGAGCGCGGCTTTTGTGAAATTTCTTTGAATTCTCTTTCAGATTTAGAAGTGGATAATTTTTTGGTGGACTATGAGGAATAATTTTCAAATTTATAGGCTTAAGCCTTCTAAAAGTATATTTTGGGGTTTTGAGAGACCAAAATTAGTTTCGGCACTCGGAATGACATAGGACAAGAACCTAAACTTCTGAAGGAAGAAATGACATGCAAATCTGATTTTCGAAAAAAAGACATGTAATTTGGCTTTTTTTATTCATTTACCAATTTTCGAAAAATAAGACAAGCATTTCCGATTCACGAATTACAAGTTAGACTTGAATACGCAAATTATAGACTTAAGCATTCTAAAACTATGTTTTTTGGTTTTGAGAGACCAAAAATGGTTTCGGCACTCGCACTGACATGGGATAGAAATTTACACATCCTACTCACTTGAATAAACTTGAAGGAAGAAATGGCATGCAATTTCGATTCACGGATTGCAAGTTATACGCGAATGCACAAATTCAGAGACTTAAGCATTATAAACCTAAGTTTTGAGGTTTTGAGGGATCAAAATAGGTTTCGGTACTAAGAATGACATGGGACCGGAACCAAACTTCATACTCACCTAAATAGCCTAGTAGAAAGATACAACGCGTAAGTCTGGTTCACGCATTACAAGTTAGACGCGAATATGCAAATCATAGACTTAAGCATTCCAAAATTATGTTTTGCGGTTTTGAGATACCAAAAATGGTTTCGGCGCTCGCACTGACATGTGACAGGAATCTACGCATCATACTCACCTGAATAAACTTGTAGGAATAAACGGCACACAATTTTGATTCACGGATTGCAAGTTAGACGCGAATGCACAAATTCATAGACTTGAGCACTATAAACCTAAGTTTTTCGGTTTTGATAGACCAAAATGGTTTACGGCATTCGGAATGACACGAGAAGGGAACCTAAACTTCGCACTCACCTAAATAGACTTCTAATAAGAAGCGACATGCAATTCCGATCCACCGATTGCATGTTAGACACGGATATGCAAATTCAATGACTTAAGCCTTCTAAATCTAAGTTTTGGGGTTTTGATAGACCAAAATGGGTATCGGTACTCGGAATGACAATGGACTGGAACCTAAATTTTATACTCACCTAAATATACTTGAAGGAAGAAATGACACGCAATTCAGATTCAAGGATTGCAAGTTAGTTGAGAATATGCAAATTAATCAACTTAATACTTCTAAACCTATGTTTTGCGGTTTAGAGACACCAAAATGGATTTCGGCACTCGAAATGACACGGGATGGGAACCTAAACTTTATACTCACCTAAATAGACTTGTAGAAAGAAACGACATGCAATTTCAATACACTAATTGCACGATAGACACGAATACCCAAATTCATAGACTTGCCTTCTAAAATTAAGTTTTGTGGTTTTGAGAGACCAAAATGTGATTCAGAACTCAGTCAAGTATAAATAAGATTGGTAATGGTCTTAACACTTTTCTATGGCATGATCCTTGGCTACCTTTTGGTTCTATATTTGCTAAATATGGACAAAGAGTTATTTATGATACTGCTATCCCGACTAATTCTAAAGTTCATACTATTGTTAACAGGGAGGATTGGAGGTGGCCCATCACATCTACATGGGAGTTAATGGAAATAAAAAATGAATCTACTCTTATCCCCAAGCCTTCCAATGCTAATGATGCGGTGATATGGACTCCTTCTCCCAATGGATCCTATGTCACCTCTCACACCTGGAAATTTCTGAGGGAGACCCACCCTTTGGTTCCGTGGGCACATCTTGTCTGGTTCCCTGGAAGTATCCCTAGACATTGCTTCATTATCTGGCTAGCTTTTCATAATAAACTGGCCACTCAGGATAGAATTTGGTCTTTCACACCGGGCCCTTTAGCTTGTGTTTTATGCAACAAGGATATTGACTCCCATGACCACTTATTTTTTACTTGTGAATTTTCTTCTTATATTTGGCAGGTGATCATGTGCAAGTTCAACTTAAGTGGATACCCCCTTGATTGGAACTCCATCATTTCTTGGGCGGCAAACAAATGGAAATCTAAAAAGCCTCAGCACATTATGCCTCGGATGTGTCTTGGAACCATGGTCTACACCATTTGGAAGGAAAGGAATGCTCGAATTTTTAAGCAACAAAGTAAACCCAGAGATGTAATCATTAAGGACATTCACAGGAGTATCTATGAACAAGTGTAGCTTAAATGGCAAAAGGACCCGAAGCTCCCTGAATATTTGTCCAATTGGACCGGATGATCCTTTCTGTATGTTGGTTGTAAATGTTACTGTAATGGGTCTTTACCATCTTAGAGCTCTCTCTTGAGTTCCATCTTGTTTTTGGAAGTTCCTAGGCAGGTTGCTTGATGTTTCTTGGGATGACAGGGTTTCTTTTTGTTTTCAATTTGTTATGGTGTCCTCTCCGTGATTGTTGGTTGGTATTTCTGTACCACATTTTTTCTAGCGCTTTTTGTTTATCCTGGGGTATGCCCCTTGTACATTTGTACCTTCTTTTTCGCTTAATTAACCAATTTTCCGGAAAAAAAAACACGCAATTCTGATTCACGGATTGAGTTAAACACGAATACACAAATTTATAAACTTAAAGCTTCTAAAACTAGGTTTTGGAGTTTTGAGAGAACAAAATGGGTTTCGGCACTCGGAATGACACAGGACTAGAATCTAAACTTCATACTCACCTAAATAGACTTATAGCAAGAAACTAATCGCAATTCTGGTTCTCAGATTGCAAGTCAGACGTGAATATGCAAATTCGTAGAATTTGAGATTTTAAGAGACCAAAATGGGTTTCAGCACACGGAATGACATGGGACCAGAATCTAAACTTCGGACTAACCTAAATATGCAAATCATTTTGGAGCCTATTGACAATGTGACCAGCATTCCTCCAGAACAGAAGGATAATTCCAATGCTTTAATCCAATCTGCTGGACAAGTAGATCAGGACTCCCAATCAGATGAGGAGGGACAGATCATTATTGGGAAAAGTATTTCAGCAATCTCAAATCCTACCCTCCACTCCCACGGATCAGGTAAGGGTTAAAAAAAAGAGGAATACACACTCTGGATCCTCAGGTAAGCGGAAAATTTCTCATCATCGTTTTTAATGATTTTAAGCAGTTGGAACATAAGGGGGGGTCTCAACCAACCCCTAAAACAATCCGAGGTTGCTAAGTTTATCTATGCGAATAATATAGATGTCCTTGGCCTTCTTGAAACTAAAGTCAAGAATACCAATGAGGATAAAATTAAGCAAAAAGTTTTTAAAAACTGGAATTATGTCTCTAATAGCAATTCAGGATCAGTTGGGAGGATCTGGGTTGGGTGGAACCCTGATAAGATTAACCTTACTGTCATGAGTATTTCTTCACAAATTATTCATGTCCTCATTGAGAGTGATGATCACAGCACTCAGTTTGAGGCCTCCTTTGTGTATGGTTTTAATACAGGCCAGGAAAGGAAAGCATTATGGTCTGAATTAGCTTCCTATTTTAACCCAAACATAAATCATGTTTTCCTTGGAGACTTTTTTTTTTCTTTTTTTTTTTTTCGGAAAATGGTAAATATTTCCTTGGAGACTTCAATGTGGTTTTAAACACCAATGAAGTTTCTGAGCCTGATTTTGGCCTAAATTCTGACATCAATGATTTCAGTGTTGTGGTGAATTCTCTTTGTTTGACTGATCTAAGATATTTGGGTGAATTCTTTACCTGGAGTAATAGAAGATATGGAAGACCAGACTATACTCAAAGAAAATTAGACAGAGCTCTAGTTAATCATACCTGGCTAGACAGTTTTCCCGATTCTTATGGTCACTTCCAAGAAACGAGTGTTTCTGACCATTCCCCACTTGTGCTCTTTCTTGATAAAGTAATCAGGAGGAAAGGAAGGCCTTTTAAGTTTTTTAACTTTTGGAGCAAGCTGGAAAATTACCCAATTACTATTTCTAATGCTTGGGAAACTAACGTGGATGGCACAGCTCAATACCAAGCTTGTCACAAACTTAGGATGGTTAAGCATGAACTGAAAACCTTTAGCAAAAATTTAACTGGCAAAGAAAAAATGTTGGCTGATAAAGCTAGGGCTGATTTTAAGTTGGTTCAATCTGAACTTCTAAAGAATCCCAGTTGTCCTTCCCTCATTCTTAAAATGACACAATGTAGAACTGAATTTTTAAAATCTATTTGGATTGAGGAAGAAACTCTTAGGCAGAAGTCCAGAGTACAATGGTTAGAGGCAGGAGATAAAAACTCTAGATATTTTTTCCAACACATTAAGAGTAGAAGAAATAATAAAAGGATTTTCAAACTTGAAAAACCTGATGGCTCCTTTACAAGTAACATTGAAGATGCTAAAGCAGAAGCCGTTAGGTACTTTATAGAGTTACTTGGCACTCCTGCTAATAACCAGTATCCTGGGGTTGAAGCTTTGAGAAGTGTCATTTACAAAAGAATTCCAGAGCACCTTCTGGAAGAACTTGATAGAATTCCCACTCTTGTACAGATCAAAAACACTATGTTTAGCTTGCATGACAATAAAGCTCCGGGCCCTGATGGATTCAATGCATATTTTTTTAAACAGTCTTGGTCAACTGTTGGAACTACTGTTACGGAAGCAATTCAAGAATTTTTCAGCTCTGGGGAAATGCTCAGAGAATCAAATACTACTATAATTGCTTTGATCCCAAAGGTGCCTAATCCTTCTAAGATGGGGGACTTTAGACCTATATCCTGTTGTAATACCATTTACAAATGTATATCAAAAATTATTGCAAACAGACTCCAAGCTATTCTCCCTACCATCATTGACCAATCACAATCTGCTTTTGTTAAGGGTAGGAAAATAAGTGATAATGTTTTACTTGCTCAAGATCTCCTTAAGGACTATCATCGAGAAGGGGGGAAACCAAGAATTGCTGCCAAATTTGATCTAATGAAAGCATATGATAGTGTTAGTTGGAACTTCCTTTTTGATCTACTTGATATCATTGGTATTCCTCCTAAACTAAAAAAATGGATATTTTCTTGTGTTACTACTCCTAGATACTCCATTAACTTTAATGGGGAATCTGTGGGATACTTTGATGGTGCTAGAGGGCTTAGGCAAGGTGATCCAATCTCCCCTTATCTATTTGTCATTGTCATGGAGGCTCTAAGCCAACTTCTCCACCACAATATTCAAAATAGTCGATTCACCTATCATTGGAAGTGCGATAAACTTAAAATTTCTCACCTTTGTTTTGCAGATGACCTTATTATCTTATTGAATGGTGATATTGATTCTGCAAAATTAATTTGGAAAACTCTAAATCAGTTCTATGATTTCTCTGGTCTTCAAGCCAATAATGCTAAAAGTTGTGTTTCTTTTCTGGGATTGAAGACCAGTTGAGTGCTGAAATTTTAAAGGATCTCCAATTTACCATGGGATCCCTTCCTATGAGGTATCTTGGGGTTCCCTTGATTACTACCAAATTGAAAAAATGTCATTGTACTGAGTTGGTTAATAAAATTTGCGCTAGAATTACTTCTTGGAGATCGAAACTGTTATCCTTTGCAGGTAGGGCTCAGCTTATACAATCTGTGTTATCTGGTATCCAACAATATTGGTCAGGGATGTTCATCCTCCCTAAAGGAGTTCTCAAACAGGTGGATCAAGCGTTGAATAGGTTCCTTTGGTCTGGATCCACAGAAAAGAAACATGGGGCCAAAATAGCTTGGGCCAAGGTTTGCAAACCCAAGAAGGAAGGTGGATTGGGATTTAAAGATATTTTTCTCACTAATACTCTTCTGAATTTAAAGCACATTGGTAATCTTCTTGATCCTAAAAATAAATCCTTGTGGAAAGAATGGGTGCACATGTATATGATTAAATCTAAGAGCTTTTGGGAAGTTAAAGCCCCAAGCGAATGTTCTTGGTATTGGAGGAAATTATTAAAACTTAGAGAAATTGCTCGACCCATCATAGTTCATAAAATTGGTGATGGCAAACACACTTCCCTCTGGTTTGATAATTGGCTTCCCACGGGTCCTTTGTTTGAGAAATATACGCGAAGGATTGCTTATGATGCTGCCATTGACCCTAAAGCTAAAGTGGCAACTATTATAAGTAATAATGATTGGAATTGGCCTTCTACTAATTCTATAGGTTTAAATGAAGTGAGAAGTATTTTATCTACCTTGTACAAACCTACTGGAATGGCAGATAGCATTTCATGGACAACCTCTCCATTTGGGGTATTTAAATTTGCACATATTTGGGATCACTTTAGAGATATGACCCCTGAGGTACCTTGGCACAAAATTGTTTGGTCTTTGGGATGTACTCCTAGACAGAACTTCATTCTATGGATGGCGGTTCAGAATAGACTTGCTACCCATGACAGGATTTATTCCTATATCCCAGGGCCCCTTGTTTGTGTTTTTTGTCATTGCCATATGGAAACCCATAATCATTTATTTTTTGAATGCACTTATGCCTCTTTTGTTTGGCAGGATTTGATGCGTAGATGTGAGCTCAACTGGAATTGGACAAATTGGAATACAACTGTCATTTGGATGGCCCAAAATTGGAAAGGAAAGAAAGTTAAACATAGTATCCCTAGAATATGCCTTGGAGTTGCTGTCTATGGGTTATGGAGGGAGAGGAACAACAGAACGTTTGAAGGGAAATTCATTCCACAAGAACAACTGCTCCAGAAACTTGTTGCTCAAATCAACATTCAGATCCGAATAAAATGGAAAGAAGACCCTCTGATTGAATTATATGCTAGATACTGGGCTTGAACTTTCTTTTGTTTTGATTTAGTTTGTGATAAGTGGTTGAGTGATGTATTTTGTTAGTTTTTAAGTGGCTTTGGTGCCACTAGTCCTCCTGCTGTGCTTTCTTTTTATATCCTGGGGTATGCCCCTTGTACATTTGTACATGCTTTTTTTGGAATATATTTACCCATTTCCGAAAAAAAAAAAAATTAGTTTCGGCACTCGGAATGACATAGGACCAGAACCTAAACTTCAAGCTCACCTAAATATACTTGAAGGAATGAATGACATGCAAATCTGGTTTTCGAAAAAAAAGACATGCAATTTGGCTTTTTTCTTCATTCACCAATTTCTGAAAAAAAAAATGACATGGGATTCCGATTCACGAATTACAAGTTAGACCTGAATACGTAAATTAATGACTTAAGCCTTCTAAAACCTTCTTTTGCGGTTTTGAGGAATCAAAAATGGTTTCGGCACTCGCACTGACATGGGATAGAAATTTACACCTCATACTCAATTGATTAAACTTGAAGGAAGAAACGGCATGCAATTTCGATTCACGGATTGCAAGTTATACGTGAATGCACAAATTCATAGACTTATTAAGCATTATAAACCTAATATTTGGGGTTTTGAGAGACCAAATTGGGTTTCAGCATTCGGAATGACACGAGAACGGAACCTAAACTTTATACTCAGCTAAATAGACTTGTAATAACAAACGACATGTAATTCTGATCCACTGATTGCAAGTTAGACACGAATATGCAAATTCATTGACTTAAGTCTTCTAAATTTAAGTTCTGGGGTTTTGAGAGACCAAAATGGGATTCGACCCTTGGAATAACAACGGACTGGAATCTGAACTTCATACTCACCTAAATAGACATGTAGGAAGAAACAAAATACAAATCTGATTCATAGATTGCAAGTTAGACACGAATACACAAATTTATAAACTTCAGCCCGCTAAAATAATGTTTTGGGGTTTTGCAAGACCAAAATAGGTTTCGGCACTCTGAATGACACAGGACCGGAACCTAAACTTCATAATCACCTAAATAGACTTGTAGGAAGAAACGACACAGAATTATAATTCACAGATTGCAAGTTAGAGGCAAATATGCAAATTTATAGACTGAGTGGTTTTTGATTTTTGCATTGTGAGTCATTTGTTGTGGTTTGTTTTGCCACTTGTCCTTTTGCTTTGTGCTTTTTGAATATCCTGGGGTATGCCCCTTGTACATGTGTACAGCCCTTTTCGGATTCTATTTACCATTTTTTTCCGAAAAAAAAAAAGCCTTCTAAAAGTATATTTTGGGGTTTTGAGAGACCAAAATTAGTTTCGGCACTCGGAATGACATAGGACAAGAACCTAAACTTCAGAGTCACCTAAATATACTTGAAGGAAGAAATGACATGCGAATCTGATTTTCGAAAAAAAGACATGTAATTTGGCTTTTTTTTATTCATTTACCAATTTTCGAAAAATAAGACAAGCATTTCCGATTCACGAATTACAAGTTAGACTTGAATACGCAAATTATAGACTTAAGCATTCTAAAACTATGTTTTTGGTTTTGAGAGACAAAAAATGGTTTCGGCACTTGCACTGACATGGGATAGAAATTTACACATCCTACTCACTTGAATAAACTTGAAGGAAGAAATGGCATGCAATTTCGATTCACGGATTGCAAGTTATACGCGAATGTACAAATTCAGAGACTTAAGCATTATAAACCTAAGTTTTGAGATTTTAAGGGATCAAAATAGGTTTTGGTACTAAGAATGACATGGGACCGGAACCAAACTTCTTACTCACCTAAATAGCCTAGTAGAAAGATTCAACGCGAATATGCAAATCATAGACTTAAGCATTTCAAAATTATGTTTTGCGGTTTTGAGATACCAAAAATGGTTTCGGCGCTCGCACTGACATGTGACAGGAATCTACGCATCATACTCACCTGAATAAACTTGTAGGAATAAACGGCACACAATTTTGATTCACGGATTGCAAGTTAGACGCGAATGCACAAATTCATAGACTTGAGCACTATTTTTTTTTTTTTTTTTTTTTTTTTTTTTTTTTTTTTTTGATAATCGGGGGTGTCCGGGTCAGCTTGCGCGCACCTCGACTAATCCCCCGAGGCCTGGAGGCGCCGGATGAATACTCCAGTGGCCACGCTCCCCATGACTCGAACACTAAACCTCTTGGGTAGTACACCCAAGAAGCTTACCACTCGGCCACAAGAGACTTGGTTAGACTTGAGCACTATAAACTTAAGTTTTTCGATTTTGATAGACCAAAATGGTTTACGGCATTCGGAATGACACGAGAAGGGAACCTAAACTTCGCACTCACCTAAATAGACTTCTAATAAGAAGCGACATGCAATTCCGATCCACCGATTGCATGTTAGACACGGATATGCAAATTCAATGACTTAAGCCTTCTAAATCTAAGTTTTGGGGTTTTGATAGACCAAAATGGGTATCGGTACTCGGAATGACAATGGACTGGAACCTAAATTTTATACTCACCTAAATATACTTGAAGGAAGAAATGACACGCAATTCAGATTCAAGATTGCAAGTTAGTTCAGAATATGCAAATTAATCGACTTAATACTTCTGAACCTATGTTTTGCGGTTTAGAGACACCAAAATGGATTTCGGCACTCGAAATGACACGGGATGGGAACCTAAACTTTATACTCACCTAAATAGACTTGTAGAAAGAAACGACATGCAATTTCAATACACTAATTGCACTATAGACACGAATACCCAAATTCATAGACTTGCCTTCTAAAATTAAGTTTTGTGGTTTTGAGAGACCAAAATGTGATTCAGAACTCAGAATGACAACGGAATGGAATCTGAACTTCATACTTACCTAAAGAGACTTTTACGAAGAAACAACACGCAATTCTGATTCACGTATTGAGTTAAACACGAATACACAAATTTATAAACTTAAAGCTTCTAAAACTAGGTTTTGGAGTTTTGAGAGAACAAAATGGGTTTCGGCACTCGGAATGACACATGACTAGAATCTAAACTTCATACTCACCTAAATAGACTTATAGCAAGAAACGAATCGCAATTCTGATTCTCAGATTGCAAGTCAGACGTGAATATGCAAATTCATAGAATTTGAGATTTTAAGAGACCAAAATGGGTTTCAGCACACAGAATGACATGGGACCAGAATCTAAACTTCGGACTAACCTAAATATGCAAATTCCGATTCACGAATTGCAAGTTAGACGCAAATATGCAAATTCATTTACTTAAGCCTTCTAAAACTAAGTTTTGGGGTTTTGAGAGTGATGAGAACATGGCAGCTAGCACAAGGTGGAATGCAAACCCGAACCACGTGTCAATTGGTCCAGTTACAAGGGCGCGAGCAAAACGGTTCAAGGACAATCTCAATGGGCTGATTCAACAAATTTGGGTTGAGACTAATCTTTGTGGCCCAAAGGAGGATACTAGTGATCTACAAGGCTGGGTGTCCATGATTCAAGCTCTAGAATAAATTAAAGGCTTCCATGCCAACTTAGGGACTTTTTTTTTTCGGAAAAAGGGTAAATATATTCCAAAAAAAAGGATGTAAATCCAATGAGCTCAAATCATAAGAACATGAAGCAGAAAAGCAACAACAAAAACCATGGGCAATCTAAGCCAAACAAAAAACACAACAAACAGGTGGACACCCATAGGTGAAACACTTTTAAATCCAATTACACAGTATCCTATCAATATTAGCTTGATGTTTCCATTTTACCCTAATATGTGCATTAATGAGAGTGATGAGGTTCTTCAGCAAGATCTCTTTGGAAGTTGAAATTTTCTTGAAGGTTCTATAATTCCTCTCTTTCCAAAGGCCATAGACGGAGACTCCAAGACAAATTTTTGGGATCACATTTTGTATAGTCTTCCCTTTTAGGTTTTGAGTCATCCAGTCCACTATGCCAGCCCAAGTGTTCCCCTGCCAAGCCATTCCACATCTGATCATAATTTCCTGCCACACAAAAGAAGAAAAAAGGCAATTAAAAAACAAGTGGTCATGTGTTTCCATATTTGACTGGCAAAACATACACGCAAGTGGCCCACTCGTGAATCTGTAAATTCTATCATGTGTTGACAAACAATTTTGGACAGCTAGCCATAGCACAAAACTCTGTCTGGGAATGCACCCGGAGAACCACACAAGGTTATACCACGGAACCACTGGAGCACGGTTCCTTAGATGGTCCCAAATGAGAGAAGTGCTAAACTTACCATTTGGAGTTATACTCCACTTTATAGTATCTTGGCCATTGCTTGGGTTATAGAAAGAGGACAGGGCAAATCTAATTTCATTGAGCTCAATGGTGTTGGTACCAGGCCAATTCCATTCACAATTTCTAATGATACTATTTACCTTAGCATTGATATTGATTGCAGCATCATAAACAATTCTTTCAGAGTATCTATCAACCAATGGCCCTAATGGAAGCCAATTATCAAACCAAAGAAAAGTATGATCACCTCTCCCAACTCTATGAGTTAGAAGGGGTTTAGCAACTTCTCTAAGCTTTAATAACTTTCTCCAATACCAGGAACATTGGGAGGGGTCTTTGGCCTGCCAAAAACTCTTACCTTTCAACATATACTGTTGAATCCATTGGTTCCAAAGGGAGTTGTTAGAAGGGTCCAATAAATTCCCTATATGTTTCAAGTTTAGTACATTATTAATCAAGATAGTATCCTTAAATCCCAAACCCCCTTCTTTTTTAGGTCTACACACTAAGTCCCAAGCTACTTTAGCTCCTGAAAATGTATCTGTCTTGCCCGACCATAGGAATCTAGCCATAGCCTAGTTCACTTTATTGAGGACCCCCTTAGGAAGCACAAACATACCTGACCAATAGAGCTGAATACCTGTTAGAACAGAACTAATTAGTTGAGCTCTCCCAGCATAAGATAAGAATTTAGATTTCCAAGAGTTTACCCTAGCACATATTTTATTGACTAAGCCCTCACAATCTTGCTTTTTAAGCTTTGTGTTGATTAAGGGAACTCCAAGATATTTAACGGGTACTTTTTATTATTTTTATTAGTTTCCTTTTATTTTAGTTTTGGGGCGAATTATATTGGGCGATTATATTTCGTAGGTTTATAGGGCCCAATTGTAAGCCTCAGCTATTTAATTAGTTTTAGGGTTTGTAATATTCAGTTTTGATCATTAATAATATTGTGAGAGTTTTCTCTTTGGTTCTTTGAAGAACTATTCGAACTTATCAGAATTACTCTATGGCATTCATACCTTGACTTATCAATCGAGTTTCCCATCCTTGATTGTGGCGTCTTCATCCTTTATACCAAGGTTCGCATTTGTTATAGGTGTTGGGTCGCGGTTTCCATTGAATCTGACAGTAGAACGGTCCGAGGCATTAATCGTGTTACGGGTTTTGTCACATTATTGGCGTGGTTCGTGTCAGAGAGACCCAAATTAGTTTCGGCACTCGGAATGACATAGGACCAGAACCTAAACTTCAAGCTCACCTAAATATACTTTAAGGAATGAATGACATGCAAATCTAATTTTCGAAAAAAAAGACATGCAATTTGGCTTTTTTCTTCATTCACCAATTTTTGAAAAAAAATAAAAAATGACATGGGATTCCGATTCACGAATTACAAGTTAGACCTGAATACGCAAATTAATGACTTAAGCCTTCTAAAACCTTCTTTTGCGGTTTTGAGGGATCAAAAATGGTTTCGGCACTTGCACTGACATGGGATAGAAATTTACACCTCATACTCACTTGATTAAACTTGAAGGAAGAAATGGCATGCAATTTCGATTCACGGATTGCAAGTTATACACGAATGCACAAATTCATAGACTTATTAAGCATTATAAACCTAATATTTGGGGTTTTGAGAGACCAAATTGGGTTTCGGCATTTGGAATGACACGAGAACGAAACCTAAACTTTATACTCAGCTAAATAGACTTGTAATAAGAAACGACATGTAATTCTGATCCACTGATTGCAAGTTAGACACGAATATGCAAATTCATTGACTTAAGTCTTCTAAATTTAAGTTTTGGGGTTTTGAGAGACCAAAATGGGATTCGGCCCTTGGAATGACAACAGACTGGAATCTGAACTTCATACTCACCTAAATAGACATGTAGGAAGAAACGAAACGCAAATCTGATTCACAGATTGCAAGTTAGACACGAATACCCAAATTTATAAACTTCAGCCCGCTAAAACAATATTTTGGGGTTTTCGAGACCAAAATAGGTTTCGGCACTCTGAATGACACAGGACCGGAACCTAAACTTCATACTCACCTAAATAGACTTGTAGGAAGAAACGACACGGAATTATAATTCACGGATTGCAAGTTAGAGGCAAATATGCAAATTTATAGACTTAAGCCTTCTAAAAGTATATTTTGGGGTTTTGAGAGACCAAAATTAGTTTTGGCACTCGGAATGACATAGGACAAGAACCTAAACTTCAGGGTCACCTAAATATACTTGAAGGAAGAAATGACATGCAAATCCGATTTTCGAAAAAAAGACATGTAATTTGGCTTTTTTTATTCATTTACCAATTTTCGAAAAATAAGACAAGCACTTCCGATTCACGAATTACAAGTTAGACTTGAATACGCAAATTATAGACTTAAGCATTCTAAAACTATGTTTTTTGGTTTTGAGAGACCAAAAATGGTTTCGGCACTCGCACTGACATGGGATAGAAATTTACACATCCTACTCACTTGAATAAACTTGAAGGAAGAAATGGCATGCAATTTCGATTCACGGATTGCAGGTTATACGCGAATGCACAAATTCAGAGACTTAAGCATTACAAACCTAAGTTTTGAGGGATCAAAATAGGTTTCGGTACTAAGAATGACATGGGACCAGAACCAAACTTCTTACTCACCTAAATAGCTTAGTAGAAAGATACAACGCGTAAGTCTGGTTCACGCATTACAAGTTAGACGCGAATATGGATATTAGAGGCCAATTACATTCCTTGCCTCTCCCAACTACCACTAGTGATGTGATTCAATGGTTACCCTCCCCAACTAATGTGTTCTCTTCTGCCAACACATGGGATTATGTTAGAACTCACCATCCCAAAGTCCCCTGGCATGGCCTCACACGGTTCCCGGGTTATATCCCTCGATATAGTTTTATTATGTGGTTGGCTATTCTTCATAGATTATCCACACATGATAGAATTTATACTTACACACCAGGACCTCTAGCTTGTGTTCTTTGTCACAAAGCTTTGGAATCTCATGACCATTTATTCTTTAATTGCTCATATTCTTCTTATGTGTGGCAGGGAATTCTTAATAGGTTGGAAATCTCTTATGCCGAAAATTAACCTTTTTCCGAAAAAAAAAAATCTCTTATGCCGCACCCTCTTGGGATGATCTTGTGGCCTGGGCAGCGAACAAGTGGAAAGGGAAGACTCCAAGGCAGGTTGTTCCAAAAATGTGCATTGGTTTGGTTGTGTATAGCATTTGGAAAGAAAGGAATGCACGAAGTTTCAAACTAGAAGTTAAGCCTAAGGAAAGAGTGTTACAAGATATCTGTCTCCAGATTTCCTTACAGATTCAAACAACTTGGAAGAACGATCCCCATCTTCCTCAGTACATTGAAAGATGGGCCTTTACTACATAATTAGGGCGGTTGCTTTGGTCCTCATGTTTTGACACGCTTGACCTTGTCCTAATGTAACTGTTGTATTTTGGTTGTTTTGTGAGTTTTGTTAGTTTGCTTTGTGCTTTTGGTTGTTAGGATTGGTGAATCTCTGGGTTTTTGGCTTTTATTTTCTCCCTATCCTATGTTGCATTGCCTGGATGCATTTTCTTTTTTGTGCTGATTGTATATCCTGGGGTATGCCCCTTGTACTTTTGTACAGTGCCGTTTGGCTTCTTTTTCGTTAAATTAACCCTTTTTCGGAAAAAAAAAAAGAATATGCAAATCATAGACTTAAGCATTCCAAAATTATATTTTGCGGTTTTGAGATACCAAAAATGGTTTCGGCGCTCGCACTGACATGTGACAGGAATCTACGCATCATACTCACCTGAATAAACTTGTAGGAATAAACAGCACGCAATTTTGATTCACGGATTGCAAGTTAGACGCGAATGCACAAATTCATAGACTTGAGCACTATAAACCTAAGTTTTTCGGTTTTGGTAGACCAAAATGGTTTACGGCATTCGGAATGACACGAGAAGGGAACCTAAACTTCACACTCACCTAAATAGACTTCTAATAAGAAGCGACATGCAATTCCGATCCACCGATTGCATGTTAGACACGGATATGCAAATTCAATGACTTAAGCCTTCTAAATCTAAGTTTTGGGGTTTTGATAGACCAAAATGGGTATCGGTACTCTGAATGACAATGGACTGGAACCTAAATTTTATACTCACCTAAATATACTTGAAGGAAGAAATGACACGCAATTCAGATTCAAGGATTGCAAGTTAGTTGAGAATATGCAAATTAATCGACTTAATACTTCTAAACCTATGTTTTGCGGTTTAGAGACACCAAAATGGATTTCGGCACTCGAAATGACACGGGATGGGAACCTAAACTTTATACTCACCTAAATAGACTTGTAGAAAGAAACGACATGCAATTTCAATACACTAATTGCACGATAGACACGAATACCCAAATTCATAGACTTGCCTTCTAAAATTAAGTTTTGTGGTGTTGAGAGACCAAAATGTGATTCAGAACTCAGAATGACAACGGAATGGAATCTGAACTTCATACTCACCTAAAGAGACTTTTACGAAGAAACAACATGCAATTCTGATTCACGGATTGAGTTAGACACGAATACACAAATTTATAAACTTAAAGCTTTTAAAACTATGTTTTGGAGTTTTGAGAGAACAAAATGGGTTTCGGCACTCGGAATGACACAGGACTAGAATCTAAACTTCATACTCACCTAAATAGACTTATAGCAAGAAACGAATCGCATATCTGATTTTCAGATTGCAAGTCAGACGTGAATATGCAAATTCGTAGAATTAAGTCTTCTAAAACTATGTTTTGAGATTTTAAGAGACCAAAATGGGTTTCAGCACACGGAATGACATGGGACCAGAATCTAAACTTCGAACAAACCTAAATATGCAAATTCCAATTCACAAATTGCAAGTTAGACGCAAATATGCAAATTCATTTACTTAAGCCTTCTTCTAAAACTAAGTTTTGGGGTTTTGAGAGACCCAAATTAGTTTCGGCACTCGAAATGACATAGGACCAGAACCTAAACTTCAAGCTCACCTAAATATACTTGAAGGAATAAATGACATGCAAATCCGATTTTCGAAAAAAAAAGTCATGCAATTTGGCTTTTTTCTTCATTCACCAATTTCTGAAAAAAAAAAAAAAAAAAAAAAAAAGACGTGCAATTCCGATTCACGAATTACAAGTTAGACCTTTTTTTTTTTTTCAAAAAATGGTGAATAAAATAAAAGGCCAATCGGCACTATACAAAAGTACAAGGGGCATACCCCAGGATATACAATGTGCACAAAAAGAGCATCAGGCGATGCTACAGTGAGAATGCCTCAAACAAATGCCAAGTCTAGAGAGAGACTCAACCTAACAAAAAATCCTAAAATGGGGCCAAGCACAAAATGTAAACATTAACTCACAAGCCCCCCTAAAGTTGCAAAATTATTAAAAACTTCCAAGAAAAAGATGGATAGGAATTAACAAATCATGTTAAGCCCATCTAGCTATGTAATCAGATAGATGAGGGTCATTTCTCCATTTAATTTGGACCTCAATAGAGATTTGGAGATAAATATCTCGAAGAATCTTTTCCTTTGTTTTCACTTGAGATTTGAAGGTAGGAGCATTTCTTTCTTTCCAAACGTAACAGACCGCTAGCCCCAGGCACATTTTAGGGATGATATGGTTGGGGGTTTTCTTCGTCTAGGTTCTAGCTGCCCAATCCAGTAAGGAGCCCCAGGAGGGAGTGTGAGATGATATCCCCAACCGATGTAAGAGACCCTGCCATATAAACGAGGAAAATGAGCAACCGAAAAACAAATGATCATGAGATTCCATACCTTGGTGGCATAAAACACACGCCAATGGGCCAGGAGTGAAGTGAAAAATCCTATCATGAGTAGATAACCTGTTGAGAGCAGCTAACCATGCAATAACTTGGTGGCATAAAACACACGCCAATGTCTCCTTGTTCTTTTTTAGGTAGGCTTTGGATTGTTGTTTTGCCCTCTTGTTGTTAGGTGTTTGTCTTGTCTGTTTTGGTGGTGTTGCCCTCCTTTTGTGTTCGTGATTTTGTTGGGCAGACCCATGTTTTTGTGTCCTTGTTGCTAGTTTAGCTTCAGGTTTTCATGTTTTGAGCTCATTGTTTTATCCTGGGGTATGCCCCTTGTACATTTGTACATCCCTCCTTTTTGGAATTTATTTACCATTTTCCGAAAAAAAAAAACCATGCAATAACACTATGCCTAGGAATGTTTCTAGGGAACCAGATGAGGCGATGCCATGGAACCTTTGGGCAAGTGTCTCTGAGGTGGTCCCAAGTATGAGCCAGCTTAAAATTCCCATTTGGAGATGGGATCCAAGTGGCTAAATCAGGATGGTCAGAGGGAGAGGGAAAAGTATGCATATGGGCCCGAATCTCCATTAGTTCTAATGTGTTAGTTAAAGGCCATTTCCATTCTCCATCGACAATAATATCTTTGACTCTCGCACTCAATGGGATGGCTGCATCGTAAGCAACTCTGGGACCAAATTTATCAAGGAGGGGGCCTAGAGGGTGCCAGTTATCATACCATAAGAAGGTATTATACCCATTACCTATTTTATGTTGCAGTAAAGGTCTGACCATGTCTCTAAGTTTAAGCAGTTTCCTCCAATACCAAGAGCTTGGAGAGGGGGCCTTTACAGCCCAAAAACTTTTCCCTTTTAAAAGATAGGTTTTAACCCAGTCTACCCAAAGTGAGTGTCTTCCAGGAGAGAAAAGGGACCAAATATGTTTGAGATTAAGGACTTTATTAAGTTGAACCAGATTTTTCAAACCCAAACCCCCTTCCTTCTTGGGTAAACAAATGAGGTCCCAAGCTACCTTAGCCCCATAAGCTTTTTCAATGCCCCCAGACCAAAGAAATCTTTTCAAGTGTTTTTCAACCTCCTTAATGGTACTCTTAGGTAGGATAAACATTCCAGACCAATAATTTTGGATACCTACAAGAACAGACTGTATAAGTTGTAATCGGCCAGCATAAGACAGACATTTAGATGTCCACGAAGTAATTCTAGAGCTGATCTTATTGATTAGATCCATGCAGTCCCTTTTTTTGAGTCTAGATGTTATAAGAGGAACACCTAGATATTTAAGTGGGAAAGATCCAATGGGAATTTGAAGGATATTACTAATGGGCTGAACATCATTATCCCCAATACCAGACGTAAATAAACAACTCTTACTAGTATTAGCAAGTAAGCCTATAAAATCATAGAACTGAGTTAGAGTGTTTTTCATGAGTTGAGCTAACTTTTTATCACCATAAAACAATAATAAAAGGTCATCAGCAAAGCACAGATGTGATATTTGAAGTTTGTCACATTTCCAATGAAATTTAAATTGGGTAGACTTTTTAATGTTATATTTAAGTAATTGGCTTAAGGTGTCCATCACAAGGACAAACAAATAAGGAGAGAGAGGATCACCTTGCCTAAGGCCCTTAGCGCCATCAAAGTACCCAATAGACTCCCCATTAAAATTAATGGAGTATTTAGGACTGGTCACACAAGTTTTGATCCAGATTTGCATTTTGGGAGGAAAGCCTATTATATCAATTAAATCCAAAAGAAACCTCCAACTAACACTATCATAGGCTTTCATTAGGTCAATTTTAGCTGCTGCTTTAGCTTGACCCACAGATTTATGGTAGTCCCTCATAAGGTCCTAAGCAAGGAGGATATTATCACTTATCTTCCGACTTTTGATAAAAGCAGATTGGGTATTGTCGACAAGATCGGGTAAGATAAGTTGAATCCTCTTGGCAATAATTTTTTAAATACATTTATATATGGTATTACAACAAGAGATAGGTCTAAAATCACTCATTTTGGAAGGATTTTGAATTTTGGGAATAAGAGCAATAATGGTAGCATTAGACTCTCTTAAAAGCTCTCCGTAGATAAAAAATTCTTTGATAGCTTGAGTAACAAGAGCTCCAGTAATATTCCAGGTTTCTTTAAAAAAATGGGTGTTAAAGCCATCCGGACCCGGAGCTTTGTTACTATGGATGCTAAACATAGCTTCTTTGATCTCTGCATCGTTAGGAATATTATCCATACTAGTATAAGCTTCAGTAGGAATCCTTTTATGGATAATATTCCTGAGAACATTAATGCCAGGATAATTGTTAGTAGCAGGAGTTCCAAGCATGGATTTAAAATATCTAATAGCTTCATTTTTTGCTTCCTCACAATTTTTAGATTGTTCTCCATTAGGTAAAAGAAGGGAAGCTATATGTTTTCTGTTTCTGCGATTTTTAATAGACTGGTGAAAAAAGGTGGTATTCCTATCCCCAGCTTCAAGCCATTGGACTCTAGACTTTTGTCTCATAGCTTCCTCTTCCACACGAATAGCTTCCAAAAAAATTCTCATCAGATGATTTTCTTGATCTTTTAGAGAAACATCATCGGGATGCTCATCTAACATACTTTGGCAATGCATAAGATCTGCCCTGGCTTTATCCGCAATCAATTTTTCTCTACCTATAGAATCTTTAGAAAAGATTTTAAGATAAGTTTTTAGATTCCTAAGCTTATGACATAATTGGAATTGATAGTTACCATTGACATTTCTGGTCCACGATTTCCTTACCAAGTCATCAAACTTATCTAACGAAGTCCAATAGTTATAGAATTTAAATGATTGGCCTTTTATTCTATTAGCATTATCCATTTTAACAATAATTGAGGAGTGGTCAGAAATAACAAACGGGAGAAAGTGTGCATAAGCTGAGGGGAATTTTCCAAGCCATTCTTGGTTAACCAAAGCTCGGTCCAATGTTTCCTTGATCTGGCGATTACTCCAAGTGAAGAAGTTTCCTGTGAATCTAAGGTCTACAAGGCAAGAGGAATTCACACAGGCATTAAATTCCACAGCCCCTTGGTCTCTTCCTGGATTACCTCCAAATCTCTCATTAGTATTCAGAATAGCGTTGAAGTCACCAAGGGTAATCCACGGAATAGGACCAACGGAAACTGAGACAGATATAAGGTCAGCCCATAGGCTTCTCCTCTCTTGGACAGTATTAAATGCATAAACAAAGGAAGCTTCAAAATGCACAGTGTGATTAATATCTTCTATGTAAACATGAATAATTTGACTGTTATTCTTCAGAACTTTTAAAGAGACCGTGTTCGGATTCCGTCCAATCCAAATCCTATCCACCGAATTTGGTTGGCTATTAGTGACATAATTCCAATTAGGAAGTAAACTTCTCTGTATTTTAATGACTTAAGCCTTCTAAAACCTTCTTTTGCGGTTTTGAGGGATCAAAAATGGTTTCAGCACTCGCACTGACATGGGATAGAAATTTACACCTCATACTCACTTGATTTTTTTTTTTCGGAAAATGGTAAATAGATTCCAAAAAAGGGGTGTACACATGTACAAGGGGCATACCCCAGGATATTCAAAAAGCACAAAGCATAAGGACAGGTGGCCAAACAAACCACTGCAAAAGCCTCACAAGGCACAATTCAAAACCAAATCACAAAAGACAAAGAAACAGAACAGAGGAAAACCCAAGAGAAAGTCCCAACAGAACAGATTCCAAGGAGAAAAAAAAGGGCAAAACAAAAACACACAACGAACTAATGCCAATTAATCAACAAGGCATCAAGGTAGACATGCCCTTTCCATTTGTTTCTGATTTGGGCATAAATCTGCGAGACAAAAATCCTCAATAATTGCTCCTTTGGTGTAGAGGCATTCTGAAAACTCCTATTGTTCCTTTCCCTCCACAGGCCGTAGATGGTAACTCCTAGGCACATCCTAGGAATCATATGCTGGGGAGTCTTTCCCTTCCAATGCTGGATCATCCAATGAATAGTGCTATCCCAAGGAGTACCATTCCAAGTCAGATCACACCGCAGAATCAATTCCTGCCAAACACAGGAGATGACATAGATCAGAACAAGAATGCTTTTCACTTTTCAGAATTTGAATTGCTAGTTTTGATTATGATATTTATGATTATAATAACCAACTCTATAGAGTACTAAGTCTTAAGTACTTGGGGTGGGTTGCAGGAATCCTTCTTCCCTATTTACCTACAAATACAGGAGTTCTACAGAGCTTGAACATGTAGGGTTGGGTTAAAATGATGATGATGGTGTAAATGAGGGGATGTGTCACTAGTTTGTTAGTTAAATGCACAGAGGGGCCTAAATTTGATGCTCATGTGGAACATGTTTTGTACTTTTAATCACGTTTAGGTTTAAGTTGTCTCTAATTTATTGTAGGCTCAGGTTAATATGCTGCTTGAAAGGTTTTATTTGCAATTTCTTAGGTTTTTGTAGTACACAACATTTTGGTTATTTTCAATTTTGCTGGATTTTGAGCTCTAGCTCTAGTCATGGTCGTATTAAAATTCAAAATTAGGTATTCGGATTTTACTCCAAGTCCTACTTGGTCTATACGAGCATCCGCAGTGGTATTGAGGAACTTTGGGTAAACTAAGTTGTGGTAAAAAAAATTGGGGCTCCGTAATGGTGTAGTTGGCAAAAGGCAATGGTAAGGACTTTTCCTCAAAATCTTGCAATCTGTCACTTTGCAAAACATGCCAACTCTCTACCCTTTTGACTTTATACTAAAAGACTGCTTCTACCTCTTAAACCCTAATAAAACTCCGTAGGCACGCTATTTTAAGTTTCCGAAAGGAGTTGCATCCAATTTGTAGCCAAGTGTGGCACAAAGATTGCCACTGATGTGGAGATAATAGAAGATATACTCCCTAGTGATATAATTGATTGAAGATTGTAGGTAGTTGTTTCGGTATGGTGGGGTAGGGTGAGATAGATGAGTTTGTAAGAGAGTAGCAGCCTGAGAACCAACGGTATGAAGAGAGTCTCGAGGGAGAGTGGAGAGGGGGTAAAGAGAGACAGACTAAGGGTTAGTGAGTGGGGAAAGTATTCCGAGAGAAACCTGTGTAATTAATGACCGAACATTTACATGTGAAGGAATATTCACAGTGAGCTCATAAATGCACAGATCCCAAGGGAATAATATCTGAAATTCTTTCTGAGTGTGTCTCAGAAAAATCATGTCCCATCACCTCTGAGGGTATTGTTCCTATTTTTAGCAATTGGAACATGGGCCAAGGAATGAGCGCAGCTGATGTGGCTCATTCCTATTGAGGCGTACCAAAATGCCACATGTCGTCCGGAGATGACACTTGAATGTCCTTGTGGTGAACTAGAGAGTTATTTCTGGTCGTCTCACTGACCTTTAGAAAGGCTTAGGAAGTGTATCGCGGAATAGACAGTTGCGACCTTCCTAAGCAAGCTCTGCTCTTAAGCCAACCAAGCCACATAACCTGAGAGTTCCTGATAAGATAAAGAATGACTTTACTGCGTCATGGTCTGGGATGACTACGTTGTGGTATAGTCCTAGTGCACCAAGACCTGCTCCCAATCGAGGTCTATCTGAGCTGGGTGCTACCAAGAGTAGTCTAAATGATTCGTGAGGAAGTATCATGGGCTTGTTCTCATTGGGGCCCTAATGATAACTTTTAGGTTTTCGTTATTATCCCTTAGGTACTGCGTATAGTGTCCTTAGTTGATGGACACGTGTCAGCTCTAGATACGTGAGTCAGATAGTGATGCCCACAAAGATATTTAGCGGATGTGCGAAATTTGATCGTTTAACTATCCAACTTTTAGAGAACATATGAAAAGAGTGAAAATGAAGGAACATACTCACTTGATTAAACTTGAAGGAAGAAACGGCATGCAATTTCGATTCACGGATTGCAAGTTATACACGAATGCACAAATTCATAGACTTATTAAGCATTATAAACCTAATATTTGGGGTTTTGAGAGACCAAATTGGGTTTCGGCATTCGGAATGACACGAGAACGGAACCTAAACTTTATACTCAGCTAAATAGACTTGTAATAAGAAACGACATGTAATTCTGATCCACGGATTGCAAGTTAGACACGAATATGCAAATTCATTGACTTAAGAGGCTTTTTCTGCTTTGATCTTTTGTGGTTACCCTTGTGCTCTACTGTCTCTCTTTTAGGGGGTCGCATGTTTCTCCTTGGTTTGGAGGTCTTTTGGTTGGTGGGTCTTTCTCTTGGCCATGGTCATAGATGGATTCCCATTCGTTGTTGTATCGTCTGACGCTTGTTATTGCGCTGATTGTATATCCTGGGGTATGCCCCTTGTATTTTGTACAGTGCCGCTTGGCTTTTTCTTTTATTGATTCACCCTTTCCCGAAAAAAAAAAAGTCTTCTAAATTTAAGTTCTAGGGTTTTGAGAGACCAAAATGGGATTCGGCCTTTGGAATGACAACGGACTAGAATCTGAACTTCATACTCACCTAAATAGACATGTAGGAAGAAACAAAACGCAAATCTGATTCACAGATTGCAAGTTAGACACGAATACACAAATTTATAAACTTCAGCCCTCTAAAACAATGTTTTGGGGTTTCGCGAGACCAAAGTAGGCTTCGGCACTCTGAGTGACACAGGACCGGAACCTAAACTTCATACTCACCTAAATAGACTTGTAGGAAGAAACGACACGGAATTATAATTCACGGATTGCAAGTTAGAGGCAAATATGCAAATTTATAGACTTAAGCCTTCTAAAAGTATATTTTGGGGTTTTGAGAGACCAAAATTAGTTTCGGCACTCGGAATGACATAGGACAAGAACCTAAACTTCAGGGTCACCTAAATATACTTGAAGGAAGAAATGACATGCAAATCCGATTTTCGAAAAAAAGACATGTAATTTGGCTTTTTTTATTCATTTACCAATTTTCGAAAAATAAGACAAGCATTTCCGATTCACGAATTACAAGTTAGACTTGAACACGCAAATTATAGACATAAGCATTCTAAAACTATGTTTTTTGGTTTTGAGAGACCAAAAATGGTTTCGGCACTCGCACTGACATGGGATAGAAATTTACACATCCTACTCACTTGAATAAACTTGAAGGAAGAAATGTCATGCAATTTCGATTCACGGATTGCAAGTTATACGCGAATGCACAAATTCAGAGACTTAAGCATTATAAACCTAAGTTTTGAGGTTTTGAGGGATCAAAATAGGTTTCGGTACTTAGAATGACATGGGACTGGAACCAAACTTCATACTCACCTAAATAGCCTAGTAGAAAGATACAACGCGTAAGTCTGGTTCACGCATTACAAGTTAGACGCGAATATGCAAAGGAATACGTTTATGGATAATTTTCCTCAGCTCAGTGATACCAGGGTAGGGATTAGAGGCAGGGGTGCCTAGCAAGGATTTAAAATATTGAATAGCTTCAGCTTGGGTTTCCTTCTCATTAGTGCTCTTAGTACCATCTGGTTTAATGAGGGACACAATCCTTTTATGGTTCCTTCGATTCTTAACATAATTATGAAAATAGGATGTATTCTTATCCCCGGCATCAAGCCATTGTATTCGAGATTTCTGTCTAACAGTCTCTTCTTCGATGTGAATGGCTTGTAAGAAAACACTCGTAAGCTCTTTCTCAAGGACTCTAAGGGAAGTATCACTAGGATTCTCATCAAGTTGTCTTTGACAAGCCCAAAGATCTTCCCGGGCTTTGTTAGCTAGAAGTCTTTCCTTTCCTAGAAAATTTTTAGTTAGTTTTTTCAAATCCCCTTTAAGATTCTTTAGGGTGTGGAATAACTGAAATTGCATTGTACCATCAAACTTCCTAGCCCAAGCAGTGCCAACAGTATCATCAAATTCCTCTAATTCAGTCCAATAATTATAAAACTTAAATGGTTTACCTTTCATGTTAATAGGAGGAGATAAGGTGACAATAATTGAAGAGTGGTCAGAGATACCGGGGGGAAGAAAGTCTGCATATGAGAACGGAAAAGTATCCAACCATCCAGGATTAACAAGAGCCCTGTCAAGTTTCCTTTTGGTGAAGTCCACAGAGTTGAATTGCTGGTTGCTCCACGAGAAGAAAATCCCTGTAAATCTAAGATCTACAAGACAGGTGGCATTCACAAGATCATTAAATTCCACAGCCCCTAGGTTTCTCCCAGGATTGCCCTCAAATATCTCATTAGAGTTAAAGACAGAGTTAAAGTCTCCAAGACTAATCCAGGGAGTATCACCTATAGTAGCTGCAATATTTCTCAAGGTAGCCCAAAGGGGGCGTCTACCTTGGATAGTATTTGAACCATAAATAAAGGAAGCTTCAAATTTAACCAAATGGTCAAGAGATTCAATTTTAACATGGATAACTTGCCTAGTACATTATAGAACAGTTAAAGTAACTTTTTTAGGGTTCCAGCCAACCCAAATTCTATCCACGGAATCTGGTTAGCTGTTAGTAGTAAAGGTCCAATTAGGAAACACATTCCTTTGAATCTTATCCTGGTTAGGGATCCTCACTTTAGTTTCCACAATACCCATAATGTCAATATTATGACTAAACACTAATTTAGAAATTTCAAGTTGTTTAGTGGACTAGTTAAGACCTCTGATATTCCAACAACTAATAATCATTAACGACGTTTGGAAGAGCAATTTTTCTTACCTGAAGAACCTCTAGCTTTGTTCTTCTGCTTGTTGGAGTGGCTAGGAGAGATCTTTGGGCTCGCGGCTACCAAATATTTCTCACAAGATAGAATTTGGGTTGATTGCTCCTCATCTTCACTAGACTCCTCATTAGATTCCCTAGACATAGGATGTTGGAAAAAAGACTTGTTGTACACAATCTGCCCGAGACAAGATTCCTCATTGAGAGGGTTGCTAGTATTCATTTTCTGATTTTGCATCTTATCGTCTTGTTGAGCATGATCCTCCCCATGATTCTCCTCCTCTTGTGTCTTATTACTAGTTCCCAAAGTAACAGATTCAGTTAGATGATGGGCCTCTTGTAATATATCAAACTGGTTTTGCTTTTACAATTCAGGATAATGTTTCTGCAGGGCATAACTGATTTTGTCATCAATGGTACAAACTTGAGACCCAGTTTGGGCTGGAGAGCTCTTGTCAGAGCTAAGAAGGGGTTTCATCTCTTGCTGACTAACTTTGGGTGGTATGGCTGCTGGGGTAAGGAGAGGTTTTCCCAGTTGTTGGCCCAAATTAACAGCATTAGAGTTGGATGTTCTTGTCTTAGTTAAAGCATCCCCCGAAGAGGACTGAGTAAGCAAATCTGTCTGGGTGATGTAGACCAATTCTTGAGAGTTCTCAGTTTGATTTGAGGCAGACGGAATACACCTTTGATCTGGGTCAACCACATTCTTTCCTTTGTTT
This sequence comes from Hydrangea macrophylla, assembly GCA_033977485.1. Classification (NCBI taxonomy): domain Eukaryota; kingdom Viridiplantae; phylum Streptophyta; class Magnoliopsida; order Cornales; family Hydrangeaceae; genus Hydrangea; species Hydrangea macrophylla. The sequence goes on from CM066987.1 coordinate 73,242,985, forward strand.
ACAACCATCCAGGTACCCTCCTCTTGATTCCTCATAGAAGGAGATGAGGGTCTTGAAGCTTGCTTTTGGATTTTAGGAACAGAGGTAAGATTAGCACAGTTATGACCAAACTTCCTACATTTAGCACACCTGATTGGGCGCCATTGATACTCAACTTTCAATGTAATCAAGCTTGTTTCACCGCAACTGGGGTCAACAACTTCAATGTCGAATTCCTTCACCAAATCAAACTCAGCACTGACTTCAATACATATACGAGCAAACGAAATCCGGCGGCAGGAGGCTGTCATTTTATGGACGTGCAGGGGCTTACCGATAGCGCTAGCAATATATCCGAGCCCATCAGAATTCCAATACTCGAGGGGAATGTTGTAAATATTAACCCATATTGGGATAGCAGACTGAGCTTCCTTAGTTAATTCCATGCCAACTTGCCACTATTTTAATATGATAGGCTGCCCTGCAATATGCCAAGGCCCACCCTCCAGCACAGCATTGCTTTCCTCTTTAGGGTTAAATTTAAAGAAGAAATAACCTGAGTCAATTGCAAGCATTTCATGAAGTCCTGCATTGTCCCATAGCTTGGTAGTGGCATTCTTGACCAGTGAATAGGGGAGTTTTTTGCCTATGAAGTAGCCAACCATAGTATTGTCCCAAGCTTTGCTTCCAGATTCGGCCAGTTCTGGCGGCATACAAATTTTGATGCGTTCTATATTCCTATTGTGCTTTGTATATTTCAACTTAACCTCCGCAGCTACCTTTGGTTGTAAGAGAGAGGCCCAGCTTGGGGCTAACATTTGAGCCGTGGCTGAGTATGGGGACTTGCTGGGGTTCAAAGAGGCATTATGAACATTAATTTCACCTTGCACGAGGCCTTCTAGAGGGGACAAGCCGCCTGAGTTTGCGGGATGTTGGGCCACATGGGCATCCGTGTGTTGTTCAATCCCACGCGCATCTATAGTGGATGATGCCACATTCATAGCACCCTGCTCACCCATGTGGACCTTACGCAAAGGCCTGGCAAACAAGGCGTCGGGATTCCCGGAATTGGCAGAGGCGCCCATGTGATGGTCCTTGACATTTGGAGTATCCAAAGTAACTTT